>PVJX010002387.1:8762-130508 GCA_004027295.1 Dolichotis patagonum
CCCCCCCCCCCCCCCCGCTAGTCTCTCCGTGTTCTGTGCTTGCAGTCTGAGCCACGTCGAGCTCTTCTCTCTTCCTGGTCTTCCATTCCTGCCCTCGGTCTGGCTGCTTCCTTCTGGTCATTTCGTGTGCCACCTCCCAAATCAGTCATCCCTCCCTGCCATGGGACACTTCCAGAGCAGTGACCGTCACCTGCCTCGGACCTTCCTGCCTCCTCCCACCAGCGCCGTCAGAGAGGTCCCAAACTGTGGCCCAGACCTCCTCAAGCGTCTCCTGGAAAAGGACCGTGGATGAGCTGTCCATCTCCCACCTCCCATCTGGCTCTCGGGCTGCCCCACGCCCGCTGGCTCTGGCCTGATGCTGCCCAAAGGCCGCCCAGGGCCTTCCAGCTGGCCCCGCTGCTGCCCTCCCTGAGTGCGCTCCGGGGTTCTCACCTCTTCCTCCTCCTTGCACGAGCTCTCTCTGGCTCCAGCACCAACTCTCCCACCTGCTCTCCCGCTCCGAGGAAATCCTTCCTCCGCCTTGCAGCACGGCTCTCACACCCCCCCTCCCCCGGCCACTTCCGTAGTGAATAGATTCCTGTTCCTGTGCATCGCGCTGGCTCGGACGCAACTGCACAGGCCCAGAGGACCCTTTAGCTTCCACTCAGCACCAGTCGGTCGCTGCTGCTTTTGGCAGGGAGCCGCTTGCTCTCCCACGAGGCCTCTCTGCAGTCCTCCCGCCTTGCCCAGGAAGCCCGGGGCTGATTCTCTGCGTGTCCCGCAGCTCAGCTCCCCATCTTGGCTTGGAGGGGGCGACAGTGCTGGACGGCTCTGAGATGGCCAGAACCCAGGCTGGGCGCGGAGGAATCACGGACCTCCCTCTCCGTCCCTCTGTGAGTCACAGCCCGAGGTCACGGCTGTCCCACTGCCTCTGCCCGCTTTGTCCTGCAGCAAGCACATCTGCCAAGGTGGCAGAGGAAGGGCATGGTGCTACCTCAATGCTCAGGGCGTGGCCCGCAGTGTCACCAGTGCCACCAGCCAAGGGCCTTTGCCACGAGGCTGCACAGTGGCCCTGGGCTGCCTTGGCTTCCTGGTGTCCTGGCTGGAGTTGGCCGAGGTGGAGGTTTCGAGGGACGTGCCCAGGGCTGTCCTGGATGGGTCACCGCAGGGCTGACAGCTTCTCTTCCCCCCCGGAGAGGGGGGCACTGAGGGTGGCATCCGCTCCACATGGGAAGCTGCTGGAGCAGCAGGAGGGGGCGATCTGGGTTTTCCCCACATGGGCACTGTTATTTTATTCATTGAAATGGAGGTGAACTGCTAAAGGCAATGTTAATGTGATTTAAGCTGTGTATCTCTGCAGTTTTTCAGGGACACACACTAATTAAATCTTCCGCAGACACTTGTCCTTGTGTTTCTGTCTCCCGAGCCTCGGCGAGGCTGAGGGCCTGGGGTTCCTGCTGGGCGCGGGGTTTGCTCTTGCTGAGCAGCGTCCGCATCACCCGGGAGATGCCAAGCAGAAGACCCAGGGGGCTCGGGTCCGAGTGCCGCCCTGGCCCGGCTGCCTTTGGATGCACCCAGGGGTGGCCCTGTGGAGCTCGTGAGTCCCCACGGAGCCATTGCTTCCACTTCACCCCACCTCGGCCTCTTCCTGTTTCCTGAAGCTCTCGTCTTACGTTGAGCTGGGACCTGGGCATGGACTGTGCTTTTGGGTTTCCTGTTTTAGGGATCTGACATCTGGGTCCTGCAGGAACTTCCAGGGCCGGCTCCTTCCTGGAGAGCATGCGACCGGCCTGCAAGTGGGCCTTTCCCAGGTGAACCTGCCGTGGCCGAGCTCTTATCCTGCTCGGTCCTCGGCCACCAGGGACAGGGGTGTGGCCCGGTGGCCAGGGACAAGCTCTGCGCCCAGATCCACGGCAGTTCCCTTTCTCACAGTGAAGTCCCCTCTCTTCCCCACTTCCTCAGCCCCGTGGCCCAGCCTGGCGCTTCCCGGTGTGGTGCTGCGTGATGTGATGATGGGTGAGTCGTCTGCTCTGTGACAATCGCTTACACACCCCTGGCCTTACCACATGTGACGACAACAGCCGGAAGTGGCAAAACCGGATACAAGCAGAGCAGGACGCGTGCTGGGAAGAGAAGTCACCTGCACAGTGTCATCCAAGCTGTCCTAGAAAGGTCCCTGTGCCCGCCTGTCCTGCCGCCCCAGGGCTCAGAACAGCCCAGCTGCCCTGCTCTTGGGGGAACCTCCTCCCTGTCTCGTCTTGGTCTGAAATAAGCTTTATCTCGGTGACTTTTCCCTTATAGTGAAAGGAGAAAGACTGGACCCAGAGGGCACACCAAGAGCACTGTCTGTGTCACCTTCCACCCCCAGTCCCAGGAAGGACAGAAAAGGAGTCCGTGTGAGGACAGTCCACGCTCGCAGTCACTCAGGCCCCACCGGCCACGCTAAGCACCCAGGGGAAGCTGTGCGCGCTGATTAGCACCAAGGTATTTCTTTTGGTGGTGGCAGTTTTGGGGGTTAGACCGAGGGCTGTCACACTGAATTACATCCCAGCCTTTTGTATTGTTTTCTTGAGATGGTTTTTCACTAAGTCACTTTCCTTCCTCAGTCTCCTGGGTGCTGAGATTACAGGCAGGCGCCACTGTACCTGCCTCGGCCCTAGTGTTTGATAGAAAAAAAGAAGCTTACGGTTAGATGATATTAGCAGAAAAATCAAACTGTAATGCAGAATTCCAAAGCACTGGAGGAAAAATGTCATCCAGCAAAAATAAGGAAAATGAAATAAAGTACAAGAAGGCATGGTAAATATAACACATAAAAGACAAGTTAGGAATAGATCTAAGCATACTGGTAATCACGGTAAGTAAAAATGGGCTTAAATGTTCTCTTAAAAGTCTTTCAGATTGGATTAAGAAAAGACTTCTCAAATCCAAAAATGTAGTTTATGGAGGAACTTTGTAGCACAAAATGCCACAGAAGAATCGTAAATAAAACATGAAAAGGAATTGTACAATTTACACTTGTATTAAAAGGGTATACATGTATTACAGGGTACACTGTGCTCTGTAAATATACTCTGCAATTACTATGTGTCAATTCAAACAAAAGCATGGTGAAGCCTTGGGTTTGGTTCCCAGGACCACAAAAATAAATGAATGAATAAGCAAGTAATTAAATAAAAATACAACTTTTTAAGGCATAAAAAGATAATTTAAGCAAATGTTCACTAAACTGTAGATACTTATTGCATCAGATAAAAACAAAATTCAAAGAGAAAATTATCATGAGAGAAGAGTTTCATTTTTTCGTTATAAAGGGCACAATTTAGCTATAAAGGGTAAATCTTTATGCACCTAATGACCCAGCTGTGAAGTGATAAAGCACACACTAACAGATGTACCGAGAAATGTGAGGCCATAATCTCGGGGAAGATTTTATAAATCCTTATCTTTCAGATATTCCAAACAAAAATTAGCTGAGAATATGAGGGTTTGACTAATATATTTTCCTAATTACTACATGTAGAATTTTATACCCTATGAAAAAGAGACTGCATTAGTTTTATACACTAATGGTGCGTATTGAATCAAAATTGGCCACCAGGTCACAAAGAAAATCTCACTTCCAAAAATGCGGGATGGTTATAACAACAATGACTGCAAAAGGAAAAAAATAATCAATAAAACTAGGCATACAGTGATTTAAGAAAAAATCCAACATTGTTAGAAACAGTTACTCCTGGGAATGGAATTGGAGGTGAGTGTGCTATTTTTGCCACATGTATCAGGCATTTGCTTGAATTTTGAAAAAATGTTGTGTAGCTTAAAAAGTTTTGAAGTAACCATTATAGAAAGTAACACATGAATATGTAAAAAAGTGTCAACTTCCAGTTGAAAAATATCCTAAAAATATTCACAAAAATGAAACCTTTGCATAAAAGACAAAGTGATCACCTAGGTACCTAAATACAAATACAGCCTCAAATGCATAGATTAGAAAATACTAAAACGTGAGAGAATTAAGCATGTACCTGAAAAAGGCTTTTCTTTTTTGTACTGGGGACAGAATCCAGGGGTGCCTTACCATTGAGACTCATCCTTGGGCCTTAGTTTTTATTCTGATATGGGGCCTCACTAAGTTGCCCAGGCTGGCCTTGGACTTGAGACCCTCCTGCCTCAGCCTTCCAAGAATCTGGTATTACAGGCATGTACCTCCACATGCAGTTGAAAAGGCTTTTTAAAATCCTCCAAAAGTGGCCCTGAAGCAAGGCCAGCAGATCCCTGTAGCTGCTGGTTTCAGAAAGGAGCCTAAAGAGAATTCTTTCTGTGGTCTGTTGGCCATTTCAGAACTTTGGAAATGGAATGGTCAATTCATCAGAAAGAAATAGCAGGTGAGTATGGCAGACTTCAGGGGGCCTACAGGGGAGAGACCCTGGCACCTTGGGACCTGCACCATGCGGTTGACTCAGGGTGCTGGGAGAACAAGGAGCTCTTCCCCTCTCTGAGGGGTGGCTGAGAGTGTGGCAGATTTTTGGCGGCCTGAAGGAGAGAGACCCAGACGCACCGGGACCTGCACAGTGCGGTTGACTCGGGATGCCGGGAGAACAAGGAGCTCCTCCCCTCTCTGAGGGGTGGCTGAGAGTGTGGCCAACTTTGGGTAGCCCGAAGGAGAGAGACCCTGGCACATTGGGACCTGCACTGTGCGGTTGACTCGGGGTGCAGGGAGAACAAGGAACTCCTCCCCTCTCTGGGGGCAGCTGAGAGTGTGGCAGACTTTTGGCGACCTGAAGGAGAGAGACCCTGGTGCATTGGGACCTGCACAGTGTGGTTGACCTGGGGTGCCGGGAGACCAATGATCTCTTCCTGTCTCTGGGGGCCGACTGTGATCCTGCCTGCATGTGGGCTGAGAATCAGACATCTCATGTCATCCTGTCCCCCATCCTGTGTCCCCCCTCCCCCTCCCCCCCCAGCAAGTGGGAGCCAGTGAACTACACATCTTGTGAAAAGATTGGCTATGTTATTTAGTAAGAGCTCTCCATATGCAAAGATAAGGACAACCATTTGGAAGAAAACAAGAGACAATATGACAGTGAAGATTTCTGGTTGTCTGGCTTTGAAATTTATGCTTTCTTATGTCCCATTCTGTTCTGTTTTGTTGTGTTTAATTTTACTCCCTTTTAAAATAAATTTAAAAAACTAAAAAATAAAAAATTAAAACCCTCCAAAAATTAAAAGAAAAACCCAAAATAAAAAGTGCAAACACTGAAAGGTGACAAGACTATTATTTGCTGTAGCTATAATTATCTACTGTAAACATCCTAGAAGATCAACTAAAATACTCTGTGACCCAGTAAGTGGGACTAAAACACTGTGACTGTTTTGCTCCTTACTTGCATAAAAGTCAGTCAGCACTGCTGATGGGGTGTGGGAAACACAGTCGCCTCCTGGACGGTGGACCCCACACTGGTCCGTCGGTGAGGGCCATGCAGCCGAGCCGGCCACCTCACACTCGCAGCGCCCGCGCTGGTTGCCGCTCTGAGCGATCCTTGCACACACGTGTGAGGAAACCGGGCCGCCTGCTGCGACATCATCGGGGAGCCATCTCAGTGCTCCCCGACTCGGAACGCCCTGGTCATGTGTAGACTATGGTACATCTCACAGAATTAAAAAGCGTGTCACAAAAGCTCTGACCGAGCCCGCTGAGCAGATGGCGCCTTGAAAACACACGGAGAGCATCTGTGGGTGGACACAGCTGCTGGGCCCAGCTGAGCTCACCCGCCTGGCCCGTGCGGTGCCCTCTCGGGGTCTGTAAGAGCCAAATCTGGCACCTGCCCCTCCCTGCCGCTGCGTCCAGAGGTTGCCAGCGACCCAGGCGGCTGCAGACGACCTCTGTCCTGGTGCCCCCTGCTCTGCTCCCCCGTCCTCAGCAGCCACAGCGTCTGCAGGAGACCCCACTAGCACGGCGAGGCCCACTCTCCCACAGGGTGCGTGTCCCTGTCACAGTTCTACACAGCCGGGGCCCCGTGTGCAGCCCTTGAGACCCTGGGCTCCAGAGGGCAGAGACACTGCCGGCTTTGCTCACCGTTTATTTCAGTGCCTCTTGTGCCGTGGATCGCTTCCCTGCAGGACGCGGCCCAGGCCGGACTGATGCTCCTGGCCACGCGCCTCCCCAGCTGACGAACTAACGCTGGGAGCGGAGGAAGCCCACTCAGCGGAGGATGGCGCCGCCTCTCTGGCAAAGGGTCCGGGACAGCGGAGCGGTGGTCCTTTCTCTCTCCTCGGTCCGAAGCGCTGCTTGTGTGTTGCAGTGTCACCATTTCCTCGGAGCTCAGGGGAAGCTGGGCTCTTCCAGAAGCCACAGTCTAGACCGTCTGGTAAGGTGTGAATTTCTTTCTTCTTTCTTTTCTTTTCTTTTTTCTTTTCTTTTCTTTTCTTTTCTTTTCTTTTCTTTTCTTTTCTTTTCTTCTTTCTTTCTTTTTTGAGACAGGGTTTCACTATGTAGCCCAGAATTCACAGCAATCCTCCTGCCTCAGCCTCCCAAGCCCTGAGATTGCAGGCGTGTGCTACCGCGTCCAGCTGTTAAAGTGTGAATTTCTAACTCCACTCCATGAGTGGCAGCTCCTGTACCAGCTCTGTCCCTTTCTGGCAGAGATCATGTGGCCAGGTGATGGTCCAGATGGGACTCAGTTTCTCCCAGGAGCTGGAGCACAACTGGTCTCATCCAAGACAGGGCATGTGACAGAGGAGTTGTCTGGGCCACAGACACAGCTACTGAGTGATCGGTCTCAAATCTGGGAACAAATCCATGAAGGGTGGGTAGAGAACTGGACTGCGCAGCAGTTTGGGTGGCCTTTGTTCCATGGCCCCTCTGGGACCCCTGAGGGCAGGGGGGTGATCTAGACACTGCACTGCCTCCAGGGGCTGCTGTGACCATCGCCTCCACACGCACAGAGGTGGGCAAGGCGACGTGCGGTGAGGCACAGAGAGGCTGAGGAGGGTAAAGAAACAACACCAGGTGGTCCCCGGATGTAAACTGAGTCCCTGACCTCCCAGTTCCTGCTTCCAGTCCTGATGAGACCTGGCTGGGCTTCTGGTTCTGATATTCCATAAATTACTCCTCCTCTTTCCAACAGATTCTAATTTGTGCTTGATTTGTGTCCCATGTAAGTGGAGACAGAAGGAAGGGCAGGAGAGACTGTTGAGAGGCACTGCAAGTGAGGAAACGCAGCTCTCTGGACAGACTGGAAGCAGGGTGTGGCTGGAGAGGAAGGGGGTGTGGCTGGAGAGGAAGGGGGCTCTGCCATTGGCTGAACATCTCTCCTTGCCAGGCACCAGGCTAGGAACCTCTCGCATGCCAGTTCTCTGAATTGCAAGAAATCAGTGCAGCAGGTCTTACTGTCATCAGAGCTGGCACTGGGAGCAAAGAGGGCGATGCCACTGGCTCCTCCCTAGAAGACCGAGCAGCTGCTGAGAAGCATGGGGAGGGGAGAGGAGACGCCACCTCTGTCTAGAAAAGTGGCTGCACATTGGTCTCCTGTCCCAGCTATGGTGGTCACCATCACCCACGCTGCGGAATGGATCAGATACCTTGGCTCTGGAGAATTCCTTCTCTGCCCTCAGCCCCGTCTCATTTCCTCCTCTGACATGAAAGGGTCCAATTAACATTCTAACATTCTAACCTTCTGAGGCAGGTGCCTGTCTGACCTGTCACTCAGGCCAGGAGAGAGCTTGCTCAAGGTAGCGAAGGATTGGTGTACCGGGTTTGCAGGGGACCAGCAAGGGACAAGGGGAGGGGTGGACCAGGAGCGGGGAGGGGAGCAGCAGTCCCCCGAGGACAGGACGCCTTGCCTGCAGCCTCCTGCTTCAGGCTCCACATTGTCTTGGAGCTGGGCTGGTTGATGGTGCTGGAAGCTGCCCTTCCATAGGCCCAGCAGACACATGGTTTCCATGGAAACATCTCACAAGGAGGACGCTGGATCCCTCACTGTCCGCGGCCTTGGATAAACAATGTATCGGATGTTTCTCAGAAGTCCAGAACCTTCCTTCTACCTCCCCTAACGTGGTTTACAAGCACCCTCCATACAAAAAGCAGCGGAAATGAAGACTTCGGTCTATGCCGTTTTCAGTAGGTAGTTTAAAAGTCATCTGGGCTTATTTACTAAGCCAACTGTGCATGTGGGTCCATGTGTGTGAAACTCACACCCATGAAAACTGCTCAGGAGTATGGAGGGTCTCGGGAGAGGGTCTGGGCTGGGGCGGTGGAGGGGACCCTGGCTTCTGTCTGACCCCTCGCCTGCTCACAGGAGCTGGAGCCGGTTGCTGCTCAGTTGAGGGCTCATCCATCCACCCCTCCATCCACCCCCACACTCTGCCTGTATGGAGCCCCACCTCTGCGCCAGCCCTGTAGCCCACCTGGGGAACCAGGGACACACAGGAAGAAAGGTGCAGCGGCCATGATGGAGAGCTATGGGAGGACCAGACCACACGCGGGGATGCAGGCGAGCCAGCCCAAGTGCCCAAGCCACTCGTTCGGCTGTTCCCATCAACAGCCCTTCCTCTCCTCCCCACTGCGCTGAGGACTTAGGACCGACCACCTCTCTCCTCCAAGACCACCTGCTGTGGAGGGGACCCCAGGGACCCTGGGCCCGGGCCCTGTTTTCAGCTGACTTTGCTGAATGTTTTAGTAGCAAAAGGCAGCATCACGGGCATTGGACCAGGGTCTGGGGACAAAACTATTCACCCTGTTTCTGGCTATGTGGGTGTCCCCTGAAGCCCAGCATGGTCACCTGCGAGGTGGGGGCACTGTGTCTGACAGGCCTGGGGTGCGGTTTAAGTGAATGACCAGCTGCAAGGCCGCTGGCTCCGTGCTAACCTATGGGCAGAGCTGTTCATGTCTCCTCTCACCCACCTCCGAGCCTCCCATCTCCTTCTAGTGCTGCCAACTGTTCGCTGTGTGTAGCTGGCGCTCCCTGGATCCCAGGGTGACCTGGGAGCCCTACCTTCCACCAGACCCCCATGGCGGGTGATGGTGTGTCGCTCACGTGTCCCCTGCGTGGGTCTCGGGATCCCCACATCACGATTCCTTTTGCGTGCATCTCTGGGGCTGCTTCCAGATGAGGCCGGCGTCTCTGCAATGGACAGCAGCACAGCAGAGCCCTGGCCCTGGAATGGACACTGTCCAGGCTGCCGGGGGTGGCAGTGGTGGTGGTGATCAGATGGCAGCTCAAGGAAGGAGGAATTTAACCCGCTTTTTCTTGTTGTGCTACTGGAGCTGGAAATCTCCCATCTCCTCTTGGCTTCAGGGATTTCCATCATCAGTTCCCCAGCTCTAAGGCCTTCAAGTTCAACTTGGACTGTACCATCGCTCTGGTGGGTCTCCACGTTGCCCACTGAAGATCTTCTGTGAGTGTCTTTAAGAGGTGATCAAAAATGTGAAAGCTGCTGCTGAGTTTACCCAACAGAAAGGCTCAAAGAAACATTACGGTGCCCTCAAACACCCTGCTTACCGAATCTGGCACAGTGTGACTGGACACTCTGATTCCTGCTCCTTTGGGAATTCTGGATAAGCAGTTCCGGTTTTTTTGTGTGTACTGCTATGTGGATTGAACCCAGCCATGCCAGGTAAGGGCTCTGCTATTGAGCTATATCCCCGACCTGGTAGTTCTAGGTTTATATTCTATTTGTTTTGAGGAACGCTCTTACTATTTTCCCTAGTAGTTGCTGTGTCAATTTATATGCCCACCAACAATGTTCAAGGATTCCCTTTGGTTATGGCTTAGATCTGGGTGACCCCAGGCCCCCAAAGCCTCATGTGATCAGAGGTGGTACTTCCGGGAGATGGCTCGATCTAGGGTGTGTGATACTGGGGTTAAGGGTGGGCATGGATGACGAGAGTTACACCCTGGATGTGGGTAGCACCAATCAATAGGCTTGTAGTCTGGGTGGAATATAAAAGGGCAGAAAGAAGGCAGGCTCTTCCTGCTGCTTCCCTGCCTCTTGACTGCTTCTCCTCTAGGAAGCCCAGCTGCCGTGCTGCCCTGCCTTGGAGCCAGCTGACTATGGACTGAAACGTCTACCAACTGTGAACTGAAATGAACCTTTCCTCCTTTCACTTCAGGGTGTCGGGTATTCTGTCTCAACAGTGAGGAAAGTAACTAAGACATCTTTTCCCAACATTCTGACCTATACTTACCTTTTATCATTTTTTTTACAGGATCTACAGATAATTCTATCGAAATTGAACAAATAATGCAACAGTCTTCCAGGTTGGGAAGCTATTTCCCACGCTAGTGGCGCAGAGTTCACACGATAAGGAATTAAAAGAAAAAAAGAAGTCATTTTTATATAGAAACCAGACTGCCCCCACATCATCGTGGACTATTTACAAATCTGCACATTTTACGTGTAGTGTTCCTCCTATGTCTTTGCGCTCCTTTCTGTCCCTATCAAGGGGCCTGGTACTTTCCCTCGGCTGATCCAGAAGGGGTGAGGCTACTGCAGCGGAAGAGTGCGGGGCTCCTCATAGCACTCCCGGGACCCAGCCTGGTGTTTGGTACCTTATCACAGGACAGTGGGCGCTCCCAAACAGTGGGTGGGTGTGTAACCGGTGCAAAGGCAAGGCGGATAGAACAGGTGGCCTGGGGCAACGCTCCATAGGCGCAGGCACAGCCTGCCGACTCTGGCCTGTACCCTGTTTCTTACCCGCAGGGCAGTAACTGCTTGCACTGGGAAGAGTGAGCCAAGCGCCGGGAAAGGCGGAAGCTGCCCACACCAGTCCGCATTCCCATCCGCAGCCGGCCGACTGCGCCTCTGGAAGAACTAACGGCAGAGTAAGCGGGAAGAATGAGCCTCCTCTGACACAGGAAGAATCAAGGTGGTAAACCTGGGGGTGCAGGAAGTGAGGAAGTGGGAGCTTGCGCAGAGCTCCCGAAGCCCAGGGGCTGGGGGAGGGGGATTTTGCTGTAAAGCACTGCGGCTTCCAGCAGGGCGGCGCTGCTCACGCTTGGAAGGAAGCAGGCGGGGCTGGGAACCAGGAGCTCCTGACGCGCACGCGCCCTGCCTGCTTCTTCTAGGGCGTCCCCGCCTGGCGGCTTTTGCCAGTTCTTGGTGAAGTGTAGGGTTCAAAGCCACATGGTGACCAGGGCCACTGCGCCCTCACAATGCAGAGCATGACACCCTGCTGCACCCAGCCTCGGATGGCAGGTGCTGCTACTGCACCCACCCCCCACTCTCCCGCTTTCCGCAAGTTGGGGCTCCCTTGTTTATCTTTTTTTTTTGGAGAAAGGGTCTTACTATGTAGTTGAGAGGATCCCCCTGCCTCAGCTTCTGAAGTGCTGGTTTCACAGGTGTGAGGCACCACACCTGGCCCTCTTATCTTTTTAACAGTAGCTATATTAACAGGTACGAAGCAACCCGTCACAGTGGTTTTAACCTGCATTTCCCTGACAAACAGTGATGTGATTTTTTTTTTTCACGTATGTGTTACATCTTTTTTAAAGGAAAGGCTGTTCAGATCCTTTGCCCATTTCACTGCTGTTGTTGTATCATCACCAGGCTGGCCTTGGATTTACTGTGAAGCGGTGGCTGGCCTTGAACTCATAATCTTCCTATCCTGGGCTCCTGAGTGCTGGGAAAACCAGTGTGTGCCACCACACCTAGCTGCCCACTTTTCAAACTGGGTTATTGTTTCCTTCTATTGAGTTGTTTGAGCTCCTTCTATATGCTGAGATTTAAGCCTTGGCCAGTGCTGTCTTAAGGGAGGGGTTTTTTGAGCAGTGTGTTCCTGCACCTGCTAGGCTGGCCTCAGCCCCTAAGCAAAAGTAAACAGCTGCATGCCTGTCTTTCTAGCACTGTGGGAGGCTGAGGCAGGAAGATTGCAAGTTTGAGCCCCGCCTGGGCAATTTAGCAACTTAGTGTGACCCTGTCTCAAAATAAAGTAGGGCTGGAGATATAGTGCGGTGAGAAGGCCCCGGTTTCAATCACCAGTGCTTACTACATACATACATACATACATACATACATACATACAAGGGACAGCCCCTGCTCAGCCGGGTCTGTGTCCTGGCTGGCGGGCTGGCAGGTGCTGACCGGCATCCATGTGGCAAGAGCTGACTGTGGGGCTTTGGCTTGTGCCATTTCGTGGTTTCCAGGCCCCACTTCCCCGGCACGGTTGCTGGTTAGCTCCCCAGAGCTGCAGGGGCCCAGCACAGGAGCCTTGGGAACGCCTCGCATTCAGCCTCAGTGGCTTCTCACTGCCCCCTCACCCTGTCCCCAGCCTGTCCCCACGGGGCCCTGGCAGCAGCAGCCGGAAGGCTCTGTCGGCGCGCAGGCCACACCTCGGATTGCTGAGAGATGACTGCTTTCCTCTCCACCCCCCTCTGCAATCAGTCATTGTTCTTGTCACAAATTGAAGACAAAAGCCGAGCAGTGCTTAGCGAATCCAAATCCCACGGCCCCACTCCTGACACCTCCCGTGTACAAGAGCAGTTGACAACTGGTTCCCATGGCAACAGGCTTTCTTTGCAATAATTTCCTGTTCTGTGCCACAGACCCCCACCTTTTCCTCTGGGGAGGAATAGCCAGCCCTGAAAACCTGAAACTGAGACCACAGGAGAGAAGGGGAGGCCACTGAGAAAGTGAAGCTGGCAGGACAGCACGGGGCGGGGTCAGCGCTCTGGCCTAAGTGACACTGCTCAAGGTCCCTCTCCTCAGGGCTGCGCTGGTGCTAAAATACACTGAGGGGCGCCTGCAAACGCTGACGGCAGCACCAACAGGCGCTATTTACAGCCCGCAGAAGCTCGGCGCGCTCTCATTTTGGAGAAGGGCCATGTCCGCACACTGTGCAGCGGCGCCCGTCCCGAGGCGGCTGGCTTCCTCTTCCTATCAGAGAGGAACTGGCCCCGTGCCCGTCCCCTCGTTCCTGTCCCCCCCAAGAAGAGGACATTGGGAGCCCCGGCTCAGTTTCTGTTGTGGGGTGAACTGTGTCCCCCTAGACCCGTCTATTGAAGCCCCAGCCTCCGGTCCCACAGGACATGACGGTACTTGGAGAGGTGGCTCTTAAAGAGGTACAGTACAGGGAGGCTCTCAGGGTGTCCCTGATCCAGCCTGTGTCCTAAGAAGAGATCGGGACGCAGACACGCTGGGGGTTTGCGTGCAGACAGCGCAGACCACGGGAGGAGGGAGGACCCAGCTGTCCGAGTCCAGCTGCCGTAACAAATTCGCATCCGCCAGATGGTTTGTGCGCAACAGAAATCGATTTCTCAAAGTCTTGGAGCTGGCAAGTCCAAGATCCAGGGTTCAGTGTTTGCCAAGTGCATAGAAGGTGGCTTTGCTCTGTGTCCTCAGATGGTGGCCGGGCCAAGAGAGCTCCCCGGGGTCTCCTTTGTAAGGGGATGTGTGGCAGTGCTGACTCCTCCCTCACTTCCCAACCCAGCGGGGGGTTAGAGTGTCCACAACTGACTGGGGGGGTGGGTGGGATGCAAATGTTCACCCTACAGCAGTGACAAGGCAAGACAAGGGGCCTCTGCAGAAAACAACTCTGCTGACATTTCCCTTGCTCTTGACTTCCCAGCCTCCAGATCTGCAGGGAAAGAAGTCTCTTCAGTCTGTCACGGCAGCTCATGCTGACTAACACAGCCTCCTGCCCTGGGCACAGCGGGGCTGCTGTCAGACAAGAGCTCAGAACAGTCAACTTGCAGCCACCCTGCCTCCCAGCTCTGTTCCAGGACGGACAGTGCCACCCAAAGTGCTGAGCAGACCCATGGCCCTCGCCTGCTGGCTGTGATGCTCCATGTCCTGATCCATCCCCAGGTCTGTTCTGGATACAGCGTTCCATAGAGGCAGTGACACAGGCCAAGTCATCCACTGTTGGTAGCAAAAAGAGGTGCTTTAGTCATTTTCTTGTCTCTGGGACAAAATATCTGGCACCCGTAACTTAAAGGAGAAAAGGTTTATTTGGCTCACAGTTTCCAGTGGGCTCAGTCCATGGCTGCTTGTTCCATGGCAGAAGGGCCCGGAGGAAAGTTGTTTACAGCATGGTGATCAAGAAGCAAAGAGAGAGGGGAGGTGCCAAGGACAAGAACACAGCATTCCAGGGACCCACACCTCCAACAGGACCATCTTCATGATCCAATCATCTTCCAAACAGTGTGACTTTGGGGGGACATTCTTGACCTAAAGATTAACAGTAGGCAAAAGCAGCTCTAAGTGATGCCACTCCTGAGGCCCTTGGGAGGCATCTGTAAATGTGCTTTTATGTCCTCCACTCACCCACATTTACCATATTGTTCATGTTTGTGCCATCCCTCAATAGGATTCTCTGAGGCTGGGATGTTTTCTTGGTTCTCTTTGTATCCCAACATCGGGAAGGAGCTGAATAAATGTTTCTAAATAAATTAACGCATGGTGTTTTTGCCAAGAGTCAGGAAGCTTCAGGGTATAAAGCTAAAAGAAATTACTTTTGGCCCTGAAGCAAGGCCAGCAGATCGCTGTAGCTGCTGTTTTCAAACAGGAGCCTAAAGAGAATTCTTTCTGTGGTCTGTTGGCCATTTCAGAACTTTGGAAATGGAATGGTCAATTCATCAGAAAGAAATAGCAGGTGAGTATGGCGGACTTTGGGGGGCCTGCAGGGGAGAGACCCTGGCGCCTCTGGACCTGCACAGTGCAGTTGACTCGGGGTGCCGGGAGAATAAGAAAATCCCCCCCTCCCTGGGGGCAGCTGAGAGTGTGGCAGACTTTCGGCAGCCTGAAGGAGAGAGACCCTGGCGCATCGGGACCTGCACAGTGCAGTTGACTCGGGGTGCCGGGAGTACAAGGAGCTCCTCCCCTCTCTGGGGGGCAGCTGAGAGTGTGGCCAACTTTCAGCAGCCCAAAGGAGAGAGACCCTGGCACGTCGGGACCTGCACTGTGCGGTTGAGTCGGGGTATCGGGAGAACAAGGAACTCTTTCCGTCTCTGGGGGGGCGACTGTGATCCTGCCTGCCTGTGGGCTGAGAATCAGACATCTCATGTCGTCCTGTCCCCCATCCCTTGTCCCCCCTCCCCCTCCCCCTGCCTAGCAAGTGGGAGCCAGTTAACTGCACATCTTGTGAAAAGATTGGCTATGTTATTTAGTATGAGCTCTCCATATGCAAAGATAAGGACAACCATTTGGAAGAAAACAAGAGATAATATGACAGATAGTGAAGATCTCTGGTTGTCTAGCTTTGAAATGTATGCTTTCTTATGTCCCATTCTGTTCTGTTTTGTTGTGTTTAATTTTACTCCTTTCTAAAATAAAATAAAAAAATTAAAAAAAAAAAGAAATTACTTGTCTTTTGTTCTCCCAACCCCCGTGGTTGGGATGGGACTCAAGATCTTGCACATGCTAGCTAAGTGTCACCGTGCCTGGCTTGTTCTTAATATCCTTTTGCAGAGGGAGACACAGAGGCCAAGAAAGGGGAAAGTGACTTGAGTCACACAGAGGCAAAACAGAGACAGAGCACAAGATCTCCTGCTCTGCTACTTGGCAAACTGACACAGACCTGTTGGGAGAACACAAACGCCCTTCTGTGGGGTGTATTCTCTCGGGGACAGGAAAGTGCCAACGTTCTTACTACGGTCACAGGACTGACCTCACTTAGTGTACTTACTGGCATTTACCTCTTTCACCTCTTCTGGCCTAATGCCCAGTGCCACCCATCCAAAGAGCTTCTGTCTGTCTTAGTAGAGGTCCTTCCCCCCTCTCTGCCTCATGCAGGGAAGGGGGATCTTCTTGCCACAGGCTGTTCGTGCTCACGACACTGCTGTCTGGAGCCTGTGACCCTTGGGTGCCCCTTTTTTGGATCCAACACTTCCTCTCTAAGGCCCTTTGCTACCAGCATTTAAGGTGCTGAGTATCTTTCTACACCTTCAATCCAGGAATGTAGATTTCCGCCCTCATCCATGATGGAATGGGGTGTCTAGTAATAGACTTTTCGTCCTGTTGAAAACATGAATATATTAGACAAAATGCATGGAAAAAATAGGCAGGGTAGTGACCCTGACAGAAAGGGACGCGTGTCCTTGTGTGGCACAGGGGGACAGCACAGGGGGAGGCACCCAAGCAGAGCCAGGGGGCCCACTGAGGAGCAGGGAGGTCAACCCTGCTGAAAGCAGCAGGCGGAGTTCAGGAGAGGAGGCAGCCGCGTGGAAAACTAATTCCCGGCACCAGCACTGGGGCTGCTGGGTTCTTCGCAAAGAATCAAGTGTCTGCAAACATCACGCCCGGTAAGCAGCCCTGTACATCACCAGGCAAAGAAACCTACAGAGAAGTTTTCTGCCCTGAAAACAGAGGGCCTGGGAACATCTGAGTTAATACCTAGATCACCAGGCAGACTCCAGAAGGGTCGTGTGTTAGAAGTAAGGCTCCATCAGCCCTGTTCTATGCTCTTTGACAAAGCCTTAAAAAAGCCTTAAAAGTTTACAGCACATTAATAATGAAAAAAACCCCAAAGTTTCATGCAAAGAAGCTGAGATAATTCCTTGTCAGCCGGTGAGCACCACAAGAAATTACTAAAGGGATTTCCTTGGGCCGAAGGGAACTAGAGATATCACACATATGTAAATATAAACTATACTTACTCCCAATTTTTAATCTCTTTGAAAGAAATTTAAATGACAGGACTTCTATTTTCAGCCAAGATGGAGCAAAATGGATTCAGTTTACCCTGTATGTGTGCGTGTGTGAAATAGAAGAATGTATTAAATATCGATCTGTTCAAAGAAATTGAGTATCAGGCAGTAAGGGCGTGTGATCCCTCAGAATCAGCTGCTAGACAAAGTGACCCCAGGATTGCTGTCATGCACTGCCTGGAGGGAACCTGAGGGCCGCAGTAACCGGTGAGGACCCCAGGCGTGACTCGATGATCTTTCCCAAGAGATGGAGCTGGGTGTGGAAGTGGGCTAAGTCGCTGGAGTCACCAGGGCCACTTCCCTAGCAGCTTTATCCAAGCACAGTCCTAGCCTATTTGCCAGAGGGAGAAGGTGGCACCGTACTAGATTTACCCCAAAACTTTCCATTTTATGTCCTTATGAAAAAGGGATAAGCATTAAAAATACAGAGCTGCATACTTTAGCTTCAAAACTAGCAGAAAAATAAAGAATAAAGAATAACTCTAGGGCACAGCGTCTACCTGGCAAGTGCAAGGTCCTGAGTTCAATTCCCCAGTACCCTCCCTCCCCCCAAAAAAAGTAGAAGAAGAAGAAGTACTCTAGGAAAGCAGGAAGGAAAGTGGAGGATGAGTAGAGCTAAGAAAAAAAAAAGCTGGCAAATAGAAAACATACATCAGATGCACATACAAAGATGGCCTAATTAACTTCAAACACATTGGTAATA
This sequence comes from Dolichotis patagonum, assembly GCA_004027295.1. Taxonomy (NCBI): domain Eukaryota; kingdom Metazoa; phylum Chordata; class Mammalia; order Rodentia; family Caviidae; genus Dolichotis; species Dolichotis patagonum. The sequence goes on from PVJX010002387.1 coordinate 26,091, forward strand.
AAAACAAATGTAAATGAACAAACTTGCTAATTAAATTACAGGGTCATTATATTTTAAAACCAATATTATTTTCAGGTTCATTTGCATTCAAACCTGAAAATAAATGGTAAGTGTACTTTAAGATAGAAAAAGACGAAAAAAAGTTTCAAGCATTATAAAGATAAACTGAAAATGTCACAGAGTGGGAAATTTTTAACATAGTTGAATTAGAAAATGATAGGTAAAGTAGTTAAAAATTTTAGAGGATTTAAACAACAAATTAATAATATAGAAGCCTACAACCAATACATAAAGAATGTAGATTATTTCAAGAACACACAGGGAATTTACAAAATTGGCCATGCTATAAAACAAATTAACATCAAGACATTTCAAAAAATTAATATGTTCATTGATCACAGTGTGATTGTTTAGAAAATCTTATTTTTTCTTTTTTGAGACAGGGTCTCACCATGCAGTTCTAGCTGGCCTTGGGCTCACTTTGTAGCCCAGGCTGGTGTCAAACTCACAACGATCCTCCTGCCTCAGGCTCCCGAGTGCTGAGGTTACAGGAGTGCGCCGCCATGCCTGGTTTATTTAGAAAATCTTAAAAAGACATCTGTATCAACTTTACTCCCCCAAAAGCTAACTCAGTGTTAATAAAAAATGAAAATATTTAAAATAGTATATGCCAAAATCATGGGATGTAACAAAAGTGGTACTGAAGACATACATTTCCTTGCTTAAATACATTTAGCGAAAAATTATGAAACACAGAAAACAAGGAATGATCCTCAAAGAGGTGAGATGTGAAATGGTTAGTTCTGACATGTTGTTGAGAGGAAGAAACAAGAACAGTAATAAGGGCAATGAATGAAATAATGAAGAACAGGGTAAATAAGACTAAAAGCTGATTCTCCAAGGAAAAAAGAAAGGTCAATGAGATTGCCAACCTTCTGAACATATTAACCAAGGTGGGAGGGGACAGTTAATAAATTAATATTAGGAATGAAACGGAACATATTAATAATTAGAATGGCAGAAGACTGACGAATTTATGCTTCTACATAAGAAAACATCGATAAAATGAAAACAAATTTAAAAATTTGAGTGACTAAAATTGACTAAAGAAAAAAAGAAAACCTGCGTAGTCTAACAGAGCAACCCAGTCAGCAGGCAAGCTTCTCCCAATTGTCCCAGCCCCACCCCCCTGGCCAGCATCTTCGTATTTATTCTGCTTGGAATTGACAACATGTCTCTACCCTTTATTCCACTTCTCATCTATTTCTAAATCTTCCTTTCTGTTGCTCTATCGTTGTGTCCCATGTCAGCTGGAAATGCCAGTAGTGTGTGTGGAGGGGGTAGGTTTAAGGGTCGGCCTCCTCTGCTTCTTCTTCCTCAGTCTATAGCCCTTCCCGCCCCAGCTTGGTGTCTGTGTGCTCTGTCCACTTCCTAAGCAGATGTCCAGTTCAGTAGAGTGTCACCTGCCCACTCCTGGCAGATACCACACACTGCCCTGGCACCAGAGGAGGCAGATGTGCCCAGCCTACCTCCTTGCACTAGAATTCCTAGAATAAGCCAACCGACACTGTTGGCAGTGGAATACATTTCAGACCATGCCGTCATGAATTCTGACATCAGGGTGCCTGGGGCAGACCTGGTCAAGGAGAGAACAGTCCCGAGCAGCTGAGCTGCTGGTCAAGCTAGTGGACCAGGCGAGGAAATGGGATTTAGAGACTCCAGGGCTCCGCCAAGGGAACCCCTTTTACTAAGTCCCATAGGAAGCTCTGAGGGAGGCCTCTGGGACCTCAACAACCTTGTTTCTCACCCCACACCACCACTCGTAGGCTGCCAAGCCAGACCAGGGACAGGTCGTGGGAGGCCTAAGAATTACTACTTTAGCTTTAGACCCAGAAGTGGCTGAAGCCATTCTGGACTGAGGTACGGTTTTCCAAAGATGGCAGCACACCAGGCCATGAACCTTTATTTACGCTGCTTCAGGCTGGCATGGAAGACGTGGCTGACCCTTGTGGATGTGCCCAGGGAAACACATCAGCAGACCTCAGCCTCCTTCACCCATCCGGTTTCCACCGCCTTGCTCATACTCACCAGCAATATAAAGTTGACTTTTGTCACACATGTTGGTGAAGAAAGCTTTTATTTTTGTAATTAAGTTTGTTGGGAAAGACCTACTGATGAGGAAAGACCTTTGCTGGGCAGGACAGGATGGAGACGCAGCCTTTCCCTGGCTCCCATGGGCTGCCCTAGGGCTGCCAGCTTTAGCACCGCGACTCCTCCCCTCGGTGACTCTTCTTTCTAAGGCAGGGGGGAGGCAGATTGGGAAATACAAAAAACCCTCAGCTGCTGCTTCAATGCACCCTGACAATTAATGGCCATCCATATGGTGTCCCAAAAGCAAGAGTGAAATCCTACACCTTTTTCTGGCTGATAAAATTGATCTTGACACACTCCTGAAGTTACAGTGATTCTTTCAAAATGTCCGTCTGGAATACTGAGGATCACCCGGGCACAGAAGGGAGTAGGGTCACTTGGGCACACTAGGATGACTCCCTGCCCCAGTCCAGTGGGAAGGATGGCTCCTTAGAAGGCCATCCACGGACGTGTTCTTCCACTGTAAGACAGCATTTCAACAAGTGCAGGTCTTCCCTGGACAAACCCAAGGATTCCTGGCTCACGGACAGATGGGGACTGGGAGAGACACCTGCCCTGGTCCTAGGTGATCAGACCACAGGAGGATTCTGCTGGTGGTGCATAAAACAGACCTGGAACCATGGGCAGTATTCACGTCAGCTCCTCTTCACTTCGTTTTCATTTCAGTCTCTAGCTTCTGGCCCTCTTTGCTTTCCCAGGCTTGTAAGACTCCCGTCGACACAGCTGAGTCACTACCTTTTTCCTCCCGCTCCTCTGACATTAGAGAACACCAAGCCAGGTTCAGTTCTGTGTGGGCTGACTTCTCCGCACGGGCCGACTCTGCCCTTGCTCTTGTCCACTCATCGTTCAGGCTCCCCAGGACCCCTCCCTCCACTGGCCCTGGTGGAGTGGTGAGCACCCGCCAGGAAGAAGCAAATGTATCTGAAATGGAAATGCAATGGTAGCAAGCCAGGAGAAACACTGTCACTAGCTTCCAATCTCTCTGATGGTGGGGGACACCAAGCGGCTTCCTATGTAGGGGTTAGAAGGGCTGAAAGAGGAAATTTCCCCCCTGTATGTCAACATAAGGAAAGCTGACTTCAGCCTGGAAATGCAAGATTCCACCTTGAGGTCATTTCATCCGTGGCAGATCAGAGGCTGGGGAGTCTGTCTGGACAGTGATTTTCCCGGGCAAGTGGGCTGGTGGTCTCAGAGGAGTGGTTTTCATCTGTTCCTGTGTATTTAAAAGGGAACAAAGAGGAGTGGGCTAAGCTCTCTCCCATCCCTGGAGACACAGCTCAGGCATTTCGTTGGCATTTCAGGTTTTCTGGCCCAGAGGAGTTCAAGTCCTTTTGGTTTTAGCTTGATTTTTCTAAAAGTGTCTCCTGGAATATTTTTTTTAGTAGTGAAGTTCCTTCTTCAAACAACAGCTTATACAGACCACAATGTAGGCATCAGAAAAGGGAACTAACCATTTTATTAGCATAGAATTATTTTATAACTTCACAATGGAAATGACAATCATGAGGCCTTTTTCATGAAAACAAAACCACATGAAATCAGGGTGTAATGGATGACAGTCACATCACTCTGGCAAAACGGTACTGAGAAATAGTCTTCTAGGAAGACAAATGATACCTTGGGTAAAGTGCTTTTGTGGTCATCTCAAGGTATTGTTCAGTTAAAGGAGCCTAGAATGTTGTTTTAAAGTCACTAATAGCTGTCAGTAACTGCTGGAATACTTACCACAAACCCAAAAGGCTGATGGTTTCTCATGCAAAGGCATCACAACTGGGCAGGAAGATTACGTCTTTACTTGTTCTTGCACAAGTGGAGGAACAGTAAAGAGAGCATGCATTACGATGGCAATAAGCAGCCGGAAAATCCCGGGAGCCTGCATGTACTGACACACTTGTAAGTTCCAGACATCAACAGGAGGGCTTAGCAGACATCTTGTCATTTGAGCCTAACAGCCACCCTGTACTCTCATCACCCCATTTTTCTGATGAGGAGACTGAGGTTTACAGAAGCTAGGCAACTGGTTTAGAGTGTGCACAGCTCTACCACAATGCTGTACGTAACTGCGTCAGAGCTTTGCCTAGCACGGAGCTAACTGGTGGTGCTAATTCACGCTGTCCGGCACACTTGATTCAGCATGCGGGGCCCTGGTTTAAACTCGCAGGAGGTGCTACAGCTTTTAAATCAATGGACACATAGAGGAGGCCAGGAAAGGTACACAGTACCAGCAGGAAAGGATTGTCCAACGTCTACACAAATCTGGAAACAAAAGTAAATCTGCCGGTATGTGCTGAGCGTTAACATTTGTGCACCAAAAAAAAAAAAAAAAAAAAAAAAAAAAAAAAACCACACACACACACACACACACACACACACACACACACACATTTGTGCACCAGCACATGCGAGCCTAACTGTTATCTGTGAGTTATTTAAATGGCAGAAAGCATATTTTTGAAGATGGGACTGCTGAAAAGTTCCTGCAGAACTTTGAGAACACAACCTGAAATGGTGGCGAGTGGATTAGCCAAGCTTTCACCTTGGATGTGCTACTGAGTGTTTTGGTGTTGGGGAGACCACTGAACCTATCTGATCTCCGTTTCCTTTTCTTCATGATGAACAAAATGAAAACACCCAGTAAAGCGCACAGCTGCTGCATACATTCACGGAGACACTGGAGGAGTTCCTTACACACTGTGGACCCTCGGTAACTATGAGATTCTTTCCTCTTTGCCCTTTGCTGCCACTCAAAACCTCCCTCCCTAACAGGCCAACCTGCCTCCCTAATAGGCCAACCTCCCTCCCTAACAGGCCAACCTCCCTCCCTAACAGGCCAACTTGCCTCCCTAACAGGCCAACTTCCCTCCCTAACAGGCCAACCTCCCTCCCTAACAGGCCAGCCTGATGGCTGCACACATGCATGTCCCGTGTGTGCTGCAGTCTTTCGATGGTCATCCTTTCCCTGAGGACACCTCTGCCTTGGGCCTCCTGAAAGCAGGGATGGGGCTGCATCCCCTATATCTTCAGAGCATGATGCAGCATCTGGTTCCGGAACCATCTATATCAGTGGTGCCAAAAGATGGGCTTCACGGAAGACAATCTTTCCAGGGACTGGGGAAGAATGACCTATGTATGGTTTGGGGGTGATTTGAAGGAACTTATAAGCTGGATTCCCCCACATGTGCATGTCCCAGGAGGGCTCATGCTCCCACGAGAACCCAGTGCTGCTGCTGACTGGTCAGGAGGCAGAGCTGGGGACATGGGGTGACCTGAGGGATGCAACAAGCTACAAATACAAAGCTTCACTTACTCGACGGCCCCTTACCTCCTGCCATGCAGCCCAGCTCCAAGTTCCAGGGGGGTCTTGGGGAGCCCTGAGTTATATGACACCCAGTGGAAAGGTAGGAGGAATACTTCCCAGGTGAGAAGGAAACCTGGAGGAAGGGGTGTCCTACTCATCTGTCCACACCCCTCCCTACGCACAGTGCCCAGTCAGCTCCCCATCTTGGCCGGACGATCCCCAGAGCCCGTCCACCTTGAGGTTCATGACTGCTGAACAGTCCACGGTGGCCGGAGCTTCCTAACTCCTGTCTCGTGTCTTGTGTGCTTGAGATTCAGCGGCAATTTGCTGATTTGAGACAGGTAAACCCACGGCAGGCCAAGACATTTCATTTTTCAAACTCATCACAAAAAAATATTTTTTTTCTGATGTCCTTCTGTTGTATGAATACATTTTAGTCTATTTGGGGTATTTATTTAAAAAGAACCATAAGTATGGGTGTTTCAGATTTCATCAGGCTACCTAACATTTGGAATTCAATCTTTTATTTATTAACAATCTGCTGAGGGTATAAGAAACTCCATGTATTTTTTTTTTTCTTAGAAAAGCAGGAGTTGGCTCAAACGCCTTGATTTCAATGCTGTACATTAAAGAGAAAAAAAAAAAATACCGTGAAGGTCTCAGGTGCTTGGCTCCTGGAGAGACAACGCTCGGTTTTACCACGAGCCCTTCCGGCCCAAGGACCTGTCCCTGCTCTAGTTTGCGATGGGCCTCAGGGTGCTGTGTGGGCTCTGCCACCCTTTCTCAGGACCCGTCTCTGCTGACCAGGACTTCTATCCCTCTGGAGAGACCATGAAATCCAGTCTTCCCACCACAGGCTCGTGACTCACAGGCCACTTGAGAGAGGAAAGCAGATGGAGCCAGACACCTGTTATGTGTTCCAGAATGTTCTGAGAGTCAGGGACCTTACATATGAGTGTCCAGCACAGGAAGATGTCACTCGCCTCCCAGTAAGCTGCCCTGTCACTCACAAGTCAGGATAACACATTTTCATGTCTAATATCCAAGGATGAAAATTAATGTGCTTACTAAAAAATACGACAATCCGGTAAAGAAGAATGCAAAAAGAAACAATTCTTCGTAGTTTAATTATTTCTCCTAAAAAAATGGAGTTGTTTCCTTTCTTTGACTTAAAAATCAACTGTTTCACATGCCTGTAATCCTGCTACTCTGGAAGTTGAGGCAGGAGGATACTAACTTCGAGGCCAGCTTGAGAAATTTAGTGAGAGCCTGAAAGTCAGTGTAGCTCAGTGATAGAGCCCGTGGATTTAATCCTCAGGAAACAAAAAATCCAAAAGTGAGTCAGTAAGATGTTTATCTTTTTTTTTTTTTTTTGGTACCAGGGATTGAACTCATGACTTCATGCTTGCCAGGCAAGCACTTAAACCACTGAGCTAAATCCCCAGCCTCAGTAAGATGTTTAAAAACAATTTACCACAGGCGTAACAATTACAAAAATGGAGGTGCTTACTGGTAATCCCAGCACTCTACCGAGCTTTGGCAGCAGGATTGCAAGTTTGGGCCAACGCTGGTCAATTTAGTGACTCAGTGAGGTCTTGTCTCAACATAAAAATATAATAAAAGGGAGTGGGATTATTGTTTGGTCCGAAGGCCCTAGTACCCCAATAAATAAATAAGTTAAAAAAAAAAACAGAAAAAAAACAGGGCAAGTCAATCTTGGAATCATGAGTGAACCCCCTGTGTTACATCTCTGCAAATGCCCAGCAGGCTATTTCTCTGGCCATGGGTGGAAAGTTAGAAACATAACACCTTCTTTGAACTTTAATGGATCATTTGAGCAGAAAGACAAAAGGCAGGTGCCCGGGTAACAGAGGTTTTCTGGCGAGGGAAGAACAGTCCCTGCTACTGTCGTGGTCACTAGGCCACAGGGACATCTCCTCGGGTGATCTGGTCACTGCAAACATCATCACACACACCAGGACGACGCACAGGGAGGGGATGTAGGAGACCGTTGTGACTATGCCTTGCGCTGGCCACGGAAGTGCTGTTACTTGTGCATGACTGCATGTCTCCTAGTGAGTGTGGGGTGGGCTGTGACTGTCACCCCCTCGGCCTGAGTCACACAGCTGCTCAAGAGTCTTCCTCGGAGATCCAGAGGGCCAGGAGGGAAAATGCTGCCGCCAGGACCTGGGGCTGCTGACTTTCCCCTGGGACCTTTCCAGGTGACCTTTGTCCCACTGGGGCAGAAGAAGCAAGGCACTGAAGCCCGAGGAAGAAACAGCTCCCACAGCTACCTTTGGACTTTCTGTCACCTGCAGGTGATCTCACCTGTGAGGGACTTCTGTAAAAAACGGGAAGAGAAACGCCCTTCATACACATAAGGCGCCCCTCCTTCATAGGGCCGCGGGCAGGATCGTGGGTATGGACAAATACAAGTAAGAACTTTGGATTTTCTCACGTAAAGAGGCCCGCAGGCCCAGGCTTGGAACTGGAGAAGGCCCCTGGCAGTGTCCCTTAGGATAGCCAGAACCTTGACCTTGGCCACGTCCTCCATCTCTCTAGACCTCCTTCCTAATGTGGAGCACGAGCCTCAATCGGCTTCTGGGTCTGGAAAAGCGAATTGCGAAGCGCTTCTGGTTCCAGATGCCTGCCTGGCTTCTCCGCCCTGCCGGAAGTGTCCCCTCCCCTCCTCGGTGGAGATCATCTTCAAACTGACCACAAGTTTCCACACTGAACTCGGTCCGCTCAACTCTCCCTCAAGAGTGGGAGGGCAGTGGGCACCCCCATTTAATTCTCTCGGGGTGTTGGGCTGCCCAGGGGACTGGACTCTTGGCCATACCGACTTGCGCGAACCGTCCGCCCCCAGCCTTGCCTGGACCCTCTAGGCCCAAACCCACCCAAGTAACCCAGCATGCCCAGAATTGAAGCTAAAGGATAGGTATTGTTTCCTGTAGCTTTCAGCCACGCTGGGCCACGTGGGGCTACGGTGGACCCGAGACTGGGGCTGTTAGTGGACCAGATGTAGAGATGGACAAGAACAAGAAAACGCTTCACACTTATCAAACTGTCCCCTCTAGAGTTACCAACTGGCGGCCATGGCAGGACATCAAGACGACCCAAAAAGGACACCAAGTCCGCACACACCCTTCCCCGGCGTGGCCCGACATATCTAGCGCACCCCGACACCTGCCGCCCCGAGGTGGGGTGGGGGGTGAGCGCGCCGCGCGGACTGAACCCCGCGCCAATCGTATTCGGCCGCTCCGGAATCCGCGCGGCTCTGGCGCAGTGCGCAACAGGGGCGGGGTGCCTGGCAGCGCGGAACCGGAGTGGGCTCCGATCTACTTACACCCCCGCTTCTTTGCTGTGAGGGTGCATGGGGTGCGAGCTGCTGCGTGGGCAAGGGGGTCGGTTTCGGGCCACCCGGCCCAGGGATGTCGGGGACGGGGGGGTGGGAACGTGCCAAATCACGGCACCCCCGGGCCCATCTTGGGGCGGCTGCGTAGCTTGGTACTCAGAACGCTGGGGTCCGCGCCCTTTCTCTAGGTTGTCGCGCGCAGCTGCAATCCGCAGACCGCGCTCGCTGCCACGCGGCACAGAGCCGAGGCGCACACCCTCTCGAGCCCGCCCCGACCCCCACGCCCCTCGGCTCGCTCCCCGCCACCTTGTGCGCCCTACACCCCAACCACAGAGGCTGCGCCCCATGAAGGCCTGCGGGCTCCACCCCGCTCTTCGCGGCTTAACGAGAGTTTGGGGGCCTCGCGGATGCCCCCGCCAGTCCGCGCTGCCCGCACCGCCCCTTGCCCATCCCAGGGCCGGGCATCGCAGCAACTCGCACCCCGTGCGTCCCCGACCCCGGCCCACCTGAGCAGGGCGGAGAGGGTCCGCACCCCGCTGCCCCGCGCGTGCTCACCCGGGCGCCCGCCGCCGCGCATCCAGGAGCCAGTGGTCCTGCGCTTCACTTCCGGAGCGCGGGGCTCCCCTCCCCCCCGCCCCGCCCCCTCCAGCCCCGCCCCACCGCGCCCCTGCCCGCCACGGCTGCCGCAGCCACAGCGCTCCCAGACCCAACTTTGCCGCTCGCCGAGCTCGCGCCGCGGCCGCGGGGGGCGTGGGCGGGGAGGGGAGAGAGCGAGGTCAGGGGGAGGGGCCGCCTGGGCGGGTCGCTGCTCGCCAGCCCGGCTTCCTTTCTGTGCACCTTGCGGGCGGCGAGGCGGCTGCGAGGGGTTTGCGCCCAGGGATAGGCAGCCTCGCGGATCCCGAGGGCGGACGGACGGACGGACAGACGGACGCAGAGGACCGGCCCCGAGCCCGCACGCCATGGCCGAGAGGAAGCAGTCGGGGAAGGCAGGCGAGGACGAAGAGGTCCCTGCCTTTTTTAAGAACCTGGGCTCCGGCAGCCCCAAGCCCCGGCAGAAATTCTGTGGCATGTTCTGCCCGGTGGAAGGGTCCTCGGAGAACAAGACCATCGATTTCGACTCGCTGTCGGTGGGCCGGGGCTCGGGGCAGGTGGTGGCTCAGCAGCGGGACGTCGCCCACCTGGGGCCCGACCCGCAGCCGCCCTACTCCCGCCAGGGCCGGCGGCCCGGCGAGGAGCCATCTGTTGAATCCGGCCGGAAGGTGGAGATCCGGCGGGCCTCGGGCAAGGAAGCCCTGCAGAACATCTTGGACCAGGTTGGTATAGGGCGGGGGTGGAGGCCGCGGCCGGGGCGCGGGGCTGGTCCCTCTTCGCCCCTTGCCCTCGCGGAGAGCCGAGCCCCCCGCGTGCCCGCCCGCCCCCCGCAGGCCCCGCCCGGAACGCGGCTCCGCATCTGCACGCGCGCCCTCCCCGCCCGCCCCTCTCGCGCAGGGTGCGGCGAGGCCCGCGGTGGGCGGCCGCGCGCCCACAAAGGCTGCCCGCGGCTCCCTGGGCTTGGGAGCTGGGGGGCGGGTGGAAAGGACGGGCCGGTCCCCTGCGGGGGGCGTCGCGCCTGAGGCTTGGGCGGGCCACGTTTCCTTTCTTCTGAAATGCTCCTCCCGGGCGCCTTCCGATTGCAGCCGTGCCTGGGTGCCCCACCCTTTTCCGATGCAGCTCGGAGCGCGCAGTGGAGGGGTTGCGGGAAGGCCCGCGGGCTCCCCGGGGGTCGGGAGGGGCCGGGCCCCAACAGCCGCGCGCAGGCCCGCGTCCTCCCCTGCTATCCGCACGCGCATCCCGAGCTCGGAGGTCAGGACCATGGCCAGCGCCTCCCGGACGCCTGGAAGAAGCTCGCCACCCGCGACTCGTGTTCAAGGCATGGAAGAGCGAGGGAGGCCGAGGAGTCACCCGAGGAAACCGAGTCTCCTAAATAGACCATGCGGAGAACAAAGTTGTACCGAGGAGCCCAGCAAGGGCTTTTCAGAGCGCTCCCGGCCTTGTGGGGAGGCACTGTGGGGATGGGGAGGAGTGGATTGTATTCGAAAGGGTGGGAGGGAAGAAAAGAAAGAAAATGGGGAAAAACCCGCCTCCCCATGGAAAGACCAAACCCCCTACACTGTGTTAATGCAAAGACAAAGAAGGGTACTTTGGTTAACGCTGGTTTTAAAAAGGTTCAACGTTGCCTGGCAGATATGAACCCTGTGCATTTAACAGCAGCCGTCTTCTCACAGAATTTTTTCTTTGCTAGGGTGACCTTTATCCTTCTACAGTTTTTTTTACTGCCTCAATTTCTCATCCGATCATTTCCAGTGCACAATGTATTAACGCTTGTTTGGCGTTACTGTCTCACATCCACGGTGAAGATGCAAAGTCGATCCACGAATGGCCATATGTTGCGTACCTGTTTTGTGTTCTGCCTTCCAGGGTAGGGGGAAGGTTAGTCATAAAATGTTCCAAGGGGCTTCATTTTAAGGGCTTCTGTGGAGTAGGGGTGATCCATATACACCCACGAGGAATTCCGTGAGCTTTTATTTCCATGGGGGCTGCATACACACTGGAGAGCATCAGAGAACAGCTGAGAGTCATACTGGTCAGGGGGTGAGGTTACTGTCTGCTTTGCACTTTCACAGGACCATCAAAGGAAACAGGGCCATTTGCTGCTGTTTTCAGAAGGTGATGCCACTACCCACTCAACTTGTATCCCTCTTAATTTGTTGTATCCTCTGATTTACCATATTTTATATTCATCTGTAATTATTCATGTTCGTATTTAATCGGGAGGTCACTGGAAGACTCTTAGCCCAAAAAACTTGCTTTGTTCCAAGCAGTCAGATAAGGTAGGTTTCCCCTTCCACGTGTACCTCATTCTCAAACTGGATGTGAAATGAGGTGAGGGCTGTGATGCGAGAGGGCAGTGTGAACAGCCTCACGTAAGGCAGGAGGTGTAGACAGTATCCTGCAGGGAGCAGAAGACACCTGGGTCACAAGAAGAGATCACATAAAGAATGACAGATCAGGGGCAGGAGGTGACAGTGGCCACCCTATAATGATGGAGGAGAGTTAAAATGGAGTTGGGAAGGTGTAGTTTCCCTGGGCTGAATAACACGTCTAGTTTCTGGTCCATTTAGAAGCCTAGCTGTTTGATCATCATGGCTGCTTGTTCGAACTCTTACATTTAATAGAAATTCTAAACTGTGACCCTAGGGCACATGGAGTCAGAGGTTGGAGAGAAGAGCACCCAACAGTAAACCAGGGCAGTTTCAGCTTCTGCAAACCCGCGCTGACCGCAGGTGTCTGGGTAGTAGTGGTGGAAGGTGATTCTGCAGCCCTTCTTGACTTTGCCTGTCCCGTCCAGCATTATTGAATACGGGGTGCACATGTGGCCATTCATGATTAAGATCACTTATAGCGCACAGAATGTCTGAATGTGTCATGTCTGCTTAAGAGGAAAAAGGCTTGTATGTGTGTGTATGTGTGTAGCAATGGCGACTTCCAAAAGGACAGCTGGGCGCTCCATTTTGACCGAATTGAGTTGTCAGTATATGGTTTTCAGCTAATGGGCAGGGTGGCTGGAAGCATCTCAGCACATGCCTCAGGAGCTCTGGGACAAAGAGGTAGACTGGGTGGCTTCCTGGGGCCCTGATTCATGCCCTCTCTCCTCCCAAGTCTCACTCTGCAGGTGCTGCTAATGCATGGTCAGAGTGGCTTTGCTCAGCTGTCCTACTGAGGTCCTGCTGTTCCTCTGGCAAGGATATGGGGTGGGGAGGAGCAGATTCCTTAACCATGTAGCTCATGTGAGATGAGAGAGGTTGAGTGGTTGCATTCAGAGGGATCCAAAAGCACCAGAAAAGTTTAACCTGGGCTGCCAGGCTTTGGGGAAGGGAAAGAGCCTTTATAGCAGCTGTGAAGGAGAAAAGCTGTTCTCTGTAACCTTCTTTCCATATGTGTCCTTGCAGGAGTCCACGTTGGGCAGCAGTGAGGTTATATTGATTACTACTGTGAATTTCTCTGAGCCTCTTGGAGTCAAGAGCAGATGGGCAGCTCTCTTGGTGCATCTGTCAGGATCCTGTCACTGTAGCAAAATACCTGAGACAGGTGGCTTATGAAGTAAAGAGTGTTTTGTTTCAGCTTGTGGTTTAGCAAATTCAGGTTGAAGATCAGGCATCCCCACGCGTTAGGACCTCTGGTGTCAGAACCACATCATAATGAGAAAGTATGAGAGGGAGAGGGAGACTGATGGTATCTTGGACCAGGAAATAGAAAGAGAGCAGAAAGACCCCACAGGGCCTTTGAAGGACACATCCACAATGACCCAGGCACCCAGGCACCCATAAAGCCCCACCTCTTAAAGGTCCATAGCACATCCCTGTACCATCACCCTGAGGGCCAAACCTTTACACATGAACCTCTGGGGAACGTTTGACATCCAGACCGTAGCAGGCCTAATTCTCCTTGCCGGTGCCCAAGGGTCCTCAACCTCTTTTGTCCCTCTAAGAAATTGCCCCCTTTCACACGGGGTGTGGTCTTGACCGAATCAGTAGCTCAATGAGGTACTGAATAATGGCCCTCACAGGGACTTCTGGGTCCCTGTCCTTGCAGCAAACAAGCTATACAGGGTGGAGTGACTGACTGGGAGCTGGTGCTCTTCTCCGGGGCAGGTGCCAGTGAGTGAACCAGACAGCATTCTGCTGAACACGGCAGCATCACTGCTATGGTTTGAGTGTGTCTCCCCTAAAACACCTTGGGAACTTAATGCCCGGTGCAATGGTATGGGGAAGTGGGGTCTAATAAGAGGGTGGCACCCTTGTGCATAGATTTATGCTGGTCGGGGAAGGGCTCAAGGCCTCGAGTTTCCTCTCACCCATGTGACGCCTCCCTCCCTGTCTTCTAGGAAGGAGGCCTTCACCACATGTGGCCTCTGGAACCATATGCCAAATATATTTCTGTTCACTATACTGTATAGTACCTAGTCTCAGGGATTTGGGTATAGCAACATAAAATGCATAAAGACATCACTAGGTCAGTAAAGTGCTTCCTCATATTCTTTCCATTCTGTGTCTTCCTCCCCGTCCCCATGTTGATTCTTTCCCAGCCCTGTGCCCTCTGTGCAGTTCAGTGCCACCCATCCATGCCTCCTTGTTGAGGTGCTCCTTCTAGATCTCTCTTGCCCCGAAATACAATGTGTTCTACAGTCATTCTCATCCCCATTGTTCGTCCTTGCCTCATTCCAGATTTCTTCCTAGTGTTATTCTTAGCTATGGAGAAATCTCAACAATTAAAAGTCAGCTACCCCTTCTGTGAGTCAGAAATATCCAGGTTGTCCCGGAGATTCTTGTTTGATAAGAGTCTGTCAAACAAAATGGTTATCTAGTTAGTGAGATGTGTGATGGAGATTTGGCCGAAAGCCTAGAACAAGGGTAATCACTTGACACTTTGGAAGCTTTGCTGGTTCAGAAGGGAACATATATATATGTGTGTGTTTGAGGTCAGGACTCCAAAATCCTAAGACCTCTTGGAGTCCCCAGGGAGGAAATCAGAGAAGAGGAACACACACACACGTGTGTGTGTGTGTGTGTGTGTGTGTGTGTGTGTGTGTGATATGATACATAGTTATTGGTGGTTCCTCATTCCTCAGTTATTGAATTAGTTATATAATTGGTTGAGCTGGAAAACGTTTTAATGGTGGTCAAACACATGTAGCATTAAATCTGTCACCTTTACTGTTTTTAAATGTACGATTGAACAGGTAACAATGCTACCTGTTCAGACTCCAGAACTTTTCCCTCTGGCAAAACTGAAACTTGATGCCCCTGAAACAGCCCCCCGCTTCCTACTCCCAGGCAGTCTGTGTCCTTGCTGTCTCTATGAGTCTGACCACTCAGGGTCCTCACATGTGGGGAATCATGCAGTCCTTTGGCTTGCTTCATGTGGAACAATGTCCTCTGGTTTCATCCACATTGCAGCTTGTGTCCTAATTAATTGATTAATTAATTAATTTCTCTTTCTCGATTTCTCTTGATACGAGGGATAGAACCCAGAGGCCTGCTATGTCACAACTGTGTCCCCAGCCCTTTTAGTTTTTTTGTTTTGAAACAAGGACTCACTAAGTTGGCCAAGCTTTTCCTGCCTCAACCTCCTGTGCAGCTGGGATTACAGATAGGTGCCACTCTGCCCGATTGTTTTTAGAGGCTGAATAATATTTCTGTAATTGTTTACATTTCAACAAGTCCTTGAGCCCTGAAAAGGCTGGCTCAGCCTGGTGTCTGTTGGCACGTGTCTGTAATCCCAGCACTCCGAGAGGCTGAGGCAGGAGGATCACAAGTTCAAGTTCAGCCTGAGAACGCACCAGTTTAGTGAGACCCCGTCTCAAAATTAAAAAGACTAAGAACATAACTCAGGACATAGGCACTGGGTCCAATCCCCAGTAACCCCCCGACAATGCTGTTCAACTCGAAGGTCTGCAGTTAGTTAAATATGGGGGATGCAGGAAGGGTCTGGGACGAGATGGGAATCTTCAGTCCTGCACCCCAGGCCTGGGTAGAGGAAAACTCCCATCAGCTACTCAGCTGGGGCCACCTCTCTCCTCGTAGTTCAAGAGGAAGCGGAGACTTGTCACGACTGCCACTGAGGACACCTGGTCCTGGCTTTCCGAGTGTTACATAGTTCACTACCTGCTGGCTCCATACCGTGGGAATTGGAGCAGGGCGGTCGTCCAGGCCTGACGCAGAACAGTAGGTACCGTGCTCTTCCGAATCCGGGGGTGGACAGGGGAGGGAAAGCCCGGCATTGAAATATACGGACCCTTGAACATCGGAGCAGGAGATCCACCCCCAGGACCACCGAGTTGTCTCGATTTAGGGCTGCTGGCTTCCTTCCCAGGGACTCAGGTGACTAAGTCTCAGTCCTGCACCAGAAACCCTTGCTGTTCCTGTGACATCACTTAAGTCTAGGATGCACTTTCCCATTCTGGAGTCTACACTCGAGGGTGTGCAGAATATATTAGCTTAAAACCTTGCCCCAATTCCCTTTGGTGCAGGCTCTGTTCCTTTCCTGTAAATAAGGCTCCGAGGATTAGTGACACTTCCTGACTTAATTCCTGAGGTTTTGCTACTCTGTGTGTGTGCTAGGATTGAACTGAGGTGCCCCAGCCCAGTTCTGTATTTCTTCCAGCTTATACCACTGTGGCTCAGTTCTGTGGCCTGGGATGGGTGATGGGCCTAAAGTACAATTTAGTTTGATAGACAGAATATTCTGTGTCTGTTGAGCTTTGTATCTTCTAGGGGTAAGTGCTATGCTAACTGCTTTGTGTGTGCTGTTTTATTAACCCTAAATCAATTCTGCTAGATAGGTGCTACTTTTTGTCCTTATTTTGCAAAAGAAATATCTGAACGAGCTAGGTACGGTGGGGCACACCTGTAATCCCAGCTACTCAGGAGTCTGACACAGAGGATCATATATTTAAGACCACCCTGGGCCATTGGCAAGATTCTATATTTAAAAACAAATAAAAGGGAGGCTGGGGATGTGGTTCTGTGGTGTAGCTCTCCTTCCCGCCCAAGCACAAACCCTGTCTGACCCTGCTTAGCTTAGCTTCCGAGGACAGATGAGGTAGGCTGTGTGCAGTGTTCGATGATTGGAGACAGATTCCTTCCTAGCATGTGCAAAGCTCTGGGCTCAGCTCCTAGTCCTGCCGAACAACAACAACAACAACAACAACAACAACAACAACAACATTTCTATGTAGCTATGCACGTGACGGTAAAATATACTTGCAAAGCAACTTGCTAGCGAAATGGAAGAGGCAGAATTTGAATTGAGGGCTGTGGGTCCATCACTGTGGCCGCTGTGATGCCCTGAGTTGCCTTCTGTACTGAATTCTTCGTTTTATCTCCAAAGGGTTAACTACTGTAAAACAAAGCTCCAACCACCTGATTTCTGTGTGCTCTTTGAAGTGGTTTCTAAAGACTGTCGGTTTGTCTTTATGATCATCGCATTTTTAAACACAAGCGATCTCTTTAAATGTCACCGGGACCGGGCAGGCTCTGACAGTATGAATGATACCACTTTGTAAGATGTGATGACACCATGATGTTTCTACCTGGTGTAAATCGTTGTTTAAGTCTGTCTGGGTATTGTAACAAATTGCCATGGATTGGGTGGCTGGAGGCACAGACGTTTCTGCCAGTTCCGGAAGTGGGGAAGTCCAAGGCCAGGCTGCTGGCAGATGTGCTTGTCACGGTGAGGGCTGGCTTCCTGGTTCATAGGTGGTTGTCATATTGTCGTGTCCTCATGTGGCAGAAGAGAGAGAAGCTCTCTGTCTTGCTCTTTTTAAATTTTATTTATTTATGTATGTATTTATTTGGTACCAGGATTAAACTCATAACCTTACGCTTGCCAGGCAGGTGCTGTGCCACTAAGATATATATCCCTGGCTCTAAATTTATTTTTGATTTTTGAGATTTATCTATTTATTTCTGCTTTTGAGACAGGGTTTCACTAGGTTCCCCTTGCAGGCTCCAATGTTCAGTCGTCTTGCCTCAGCCTCCCAGAGTGCTGGGATTAAGGCACTTGGTGTAACATCCAGCGTGGGGTGTGTTTTTGAGCAAAGATTCATAGCTTTCACAGGCTCTGAATCTGAGGGAGTCGTCTACCACGCAGAGTTCTGAGGAGGAGTCTGGACTCGGGCCTCCTGGTCCTGGCTTTGCTGATCTAGTCATCTGACCTTGGGCTGTCTTTGGGCCAGCCCAGATCCTTAGGGTTGTTTTTCCTCATCTCCTCCAAAGGCTCTGAAAGAAAACTACATTGCCTCTGCCTGGCTTTTTTGTTTTTTAATTTAGGCAAAATCATAATGTGAAATTCTCATTTTAACCAATTCTTATTTTAACAATTCAGTAGCTTGCAGTCTATTCACAGTGTTGTGTAACCAGTGCAGCAGTCTAGTCCCGGAACATTTTCATTACCCTTAAAATACATCTTGTACCACAAGTAGACACTTCCTGTTACACCCTCACCCCCAGCCTCTGTCACCAGAATCTGCTCTTAGGTCTCAGTGGATTTGCCTGTTCTGAACCTTGTGTATTCATGGAAGCAGATGATATGTGGCCATTTGTTTCCAGCTTCTTTCAGGTAGCGTATGTCTTGGTCACTTTCCTCTCCTTACTGAGACAAAATACCTGAAATTAAGGAAGGGACTGCACAGTTTGTGGAGGTTTCAGTCCACAATCAGCTGGCTGCAAGGCAGGGTGGCCTGGCACAGGGGCAGCACTTCAAGGCAGCAGGCAGCAAAAGCAGCAGGAGCAAAAGAGGAGAGAACAAGCTTCTTTCCCTCCCCTATACTGTAAGCAGGCTACCCCACCCCCACTGCAGGGCCGCTGTAGCACTCAAACCTCCTCTGTGCCTTCCTCTTGCACAGGCTGAGGATACTTGCAAAGTTAGGATCTTGACTCTCCGCTGAGTCTTGGTTAAATTTCTAAACTCAAGTCGACACCATGTATCAACCTAACAGCATAATATTTTCAAGGTTCCTCTATGCTGTAGCTTGTACCAGTGCTTCATTCTTTTCATGGCCGAGTAGTGTTTCTTGTTTTGTGTATTATCATGTTTTGTTTTTCCATTCATCAGTGAGTGGATGTGTGGGTTCTTCACACTTATTGGCTAGTCTGAATAAAACTTCTGCTAACAGGCTTCCACAGATTTTTGTTTAAACATAGATTTTCCACTTCCTTAGATTTTACCTAGGAGTGACATTCCTGGGTCACATGGTACTTTTAGCTTTTGAGGGAGCTGCCATGTTTTTTTCTGCAGTGACTGCACCATTTTACACCCTACCAGCCATGTACGAAGGTCCCAATTTCTCCAACACTTGTTACTTTTCTTCTTGGGGTGCAGCCAACCAATTAGGTATGAACTGGTAGCTCCTTATGGTTCTAATTTGCATTCCAGAGTAACTAATGAAGTCAACCATCTTTCCAAGGGCTTAATGAAATTCATGTATCTCCTTGGGAGAGCTGTCTAAGTCTTTGCCCATTTTAAAATTTGTCTCATTGAATTGTATGAATTCTTTATATGGGATGCTACGCCCTTGTCAGATACAGTTTCTGACAATATTTTTTTTCCATTCTATGGATTGTTTTCACTTTCTTGATAGTGTCTGTTGATGCATAAAAAGTTTTTAAATACTGATGATGTTCAGTGTATCTTTTCTTTTGTTGCTTGTGCTTTAGTTAATTTGTTATCTCTAGCTGTCCTTACAGCTTTTGGATCAAAGGAAATCTAACAAGGACCTCATTTCCTAGAATTACATTTGTGTAATCTTTGTGTAAATCTGGGGAGCTTTGGAGTTCATTTAGCAGAGCATTTGCAATAGCTAAGAATTCTAGAGTGTTTTGTTTCCTGGAGAAACCTGACTCTTCTGCCTTATGATCCTTTTCATAGAAAGAAAAGTCTTCTCTCTGTGTGTATATGCTTTATATACATCTATTTAATAAAACTGAGAAATTTCCTTTCCAAATCAGTGATTCTGAAAGTCAGGGATGGCTTTGAAGAAGGCAACAACTAAAAAGCTGAATTAAAAGCAAATAAATCTGGGAAATAAATTGTATTCAATCTAAATTTTTTCTATTAGAGTAAAAATACATGTAACATGAAATTTACTATGAACAATTCTAAGTGCAGAATTCACTGTTGTAATATTCACATTGTTGTGCAATCACTAACATTCTGCAACTTGCAAATGGAAACTTTATACCCATTACACAATCATTGTTCATTTCTCCTCTCAACCCCTGCAACCTCAGATCCTTTCTGTCTTCAGGAATCTGACTTCTTTAGGTCCATCCTATAAATGGACTCAGGTTATTTGTGTGTACATGAGTGGCTTATTTCCCTTACCATAATGTCCTCAAAGTTCATCCACATAGTAGGGACAGAATTTCCTTCCTATTTTAGACTGAATGTTATTTCATTGTTTATATAGGTTGACACTTCATCCATCCACCCATCCACCCATCTACCCATCTACCCATCCACTCATCCACCCATTCCCAATCCATCCATCCATCCATCCATCCACCCACCCACCCACCCACCCACCCATCCCTGATCCACCCATCCATCCATCCATCCACCCATCCATCCATCCATCCATCCACCCACCCATCCATCCATCCATCCGTCCATCCACCCATCCATCCATCCATCCATCCACCCATCCATCCATCCATCCATCCATCTTCCCATCCATCCTCCACCCATCCACCCATCCATCCGTCCATCCATCCATCCGTCGGTGGCTACTTACATTGATTCTGTCTTTTGGTGCTGGTGAGTAATGCTGCCATGAACCTGATACACAAGTATTTTTTGAGGCCTTGTTTTTAGTTCTTTTGAATATATGCCCAGAAATGGAATTTCTGGTCATCTGATAAATCTTTAATTTTTTGAGGAACCACCTTACCATTTTCCACAGCTGCACCATTTTGCATTTCCACAGGCAGTACACAAGGGTTCCTATTTCTTCACGTCCTCACTAATACCTGTATGCCTTTTTTCTTTTTTTGGAATCAGGGTCTCACTGTATGGCCCATGATGGCCCCAAACTCTTGGATGTAGACAGTCCTCCTGTCTCAGCCTCCTGAGTAGCAAGAACTATCATCGTGTACCACCATACGCAGCTATGGGGTTTTTGTTTTTGACAGTTGTTTTCCTAACAGGAGTGAGGTGGTATCTCATTGTGGTTTTGATCTGCATTAGCCTCATAATTAGTGATACTGAGCATTTTTTCATTTGCTTACTGTCCATTTGTAGATCTTCTTTGGAAAAACATGTGTTCAAGTTCTTTGCTCATTTTTGAGCTGGCTTTTTATTTTATTGTTAAGTTGTAGGAGTTTTAAAAAATAAATGCCAAATATTAAGTCCTGTTCACATTATTTGCAAATGTTTTCTCCCATTTGATAGGTTGACTTTCACAGTTTATATCCTTTGATGCAAGGAAATTTTGAATTAAATTTTGATTTTTAGAACTAAGGCCATGTTTATTTGAGATAAAATCAATGAACACATTTTTTAAAATAAAGAAATCATGATAATCTTGTTACCTAGAAGTAAACACAGATAGCATTTTGTTGGATTATAGTTTTTTCAGTCTTTATACCTCCACCAAAAATGAATGGGAACTGAGGGGCCTGGGGCTGTAGCTTAGTGGTCCAATTGCTGTCTACTAATTGTGAGGCTCTAGGTTTAGTCCAGCACTGAGTGGGGGGTGGATGAGTGCCATTTTTCAGCATTCTTGGATTTCCTGATAGGGTATTCTATTTCTTAGAGCTATTTCCCAAGTTTATAGGTGAGAAGTGATATTCTCTGATTTGCCTATTTTCCTATGTGAATTTTCATATCTTAAGCATTGATTTTAAAACATTTGTAATAAGGTTCTCTTAGTTACTTTTCTCTCATTGCTGTGCAAAATACCCAACATCCAAAGTTAGGAAAGAAAAGGTTTATTTAGCTCACACTTTGTGGAGGTTTCACTCTATAATCAGCTGGCTCCAAGGCATGGTGGCATGGCACTGGGGCAGCACTTCAAGGCAGCAGAAGAAAGCAAAGCAACAAGAGCAAAAAGGGGGAAGAGCAAGCTTCTTTTCCTCTGGTGTATTTTACACAGGCCACTCCCTTCTCCAGAGCAGGTGTAGCACTCTGAAAATCTCTGTGCCCTCCTCTTGCACAGGATAAAAATACTTACAAAGTAAGGATCCTGCTGAGTCTCTTAAACTTCTAAACTTCTTAAATTGACCCACTATATCAATCATGACAAAGGCTATGAAGTTTAATGGGATTTATTGCACAGTTTTTTCTATGTTTGCCTCTAATTTTCAAATGGCTTTTATTTTTTGACATCCAATCTAAATTTTATGTAATTAAGTCAATTCATCTTTTTGGATATGTTTCCTGTCTTTGTCACTTTGAATTCAAGATTATGTAAGAATGTACCTATCCTGTATTTTTTTCAGTCAGATTTTACTGGTACATTTTAGATATAAATGATGATCACAATCATCATAGAGGGTTTGTACCTATACATGAAATCCTATACTGTATTTTATCTTAAACCCTTTTGGATTCCATGTTTATTTACATTGCATCTGATATCAAACTTTCTCTTTAACTTAAACTTTGAGTAAGTGTAAGTTAATTTTCCAAATGGCCAGTTTCTCTAAAGGCATATTTTTAATAACTGATATTTTTTTCCATCAATTATTTGTATGCTTTTTGTGTCTACATGAATCTGCTTTCTGTTTTGCTTCATTGATCTGGCCTCAGCTACAGTAGTGTTCAGTTCTGTATTTGTTATAACTTTTTCGTATCTTTCCTTTTAATCTTCCCTATTGCTTGAATGCATTTTCCATTAAGGATATTTTCAATGATAGAAAACTGAATATGATTTTATCAGAATTCTATTAAATTTATCTATTGAATTATTATAAAGCATATTTATTTTTAAGTTAAGCCTTTCTGCCTGTTTCTATTGTATCTTGCCATTTAATCAAATAATTTTTTATTGTGAAATTTTCTGTGGGATTTATTTTGTTGCTATTATGAATGGGAAATTTCCCCATTATATTTAGTAATTATATTCTGGAAGACTTGAATTGTATATTAATTAGTAACAGGTCACCATAGAGAACTCACATTATTTATTATTATTATTTTGTGTGTGTGATGCTGGGGATTGAACCAAAGACCTTTGCGCTGAGCTACATCTCCAGTGCTTTTTAATTTTGGGACAGTCTTGATAAGTTGCCCAGGCTGGGCTTGAACTTGCGATACTCCTATCTCAGCTTCTCAGAGCTCTGTCATCACAGATGTGCACCGCTGTGCCTGGGCTCTAGTGCCCTTTTTTACCAATGCTTTTATCTGTTATTTTCTTCCCAGTCTGGTGGAGATGTTAGCACTCCCTGCCTGACTTCCGACCTTAATGAGGATACTCCTACTGTTTCATAATTATTTGAGAAGGAGATTCTCTGTCATGTTTTAATTAATGAGAGTGTGGGTGTGGTCTGTGTCCCCAGGAGCACACATCTGTGGCTGCAGACCAGGTGGCTTCTTGTGTCCGTGCAGGGGAACACATTATAAGGAACTGTGGGTCTCTGTAAGATGGTGTCGAAGAGAGATTTGGCCTTTGGCTAGTGATTTCAGGGGTCTGAGGAGGTGATTGCTGCTGGAAAACTGGGTAATTCTGTGATTGAGGATGGTAATAATTCTGTCTCTACCAGGGCAGATGAGACTGAGGTTAAGGGTGTGATTATTAAAGAATCGGGGATGACTGATCTTACGAAGGGAAAGTTTGTATTTTGCGACTTGAATGTTATACATACTTTATTCTACGTGACTATAGAATGGCGTTGCTTTTGTTTTGGGCTGTGCAGAACAGGAGTGGCCGTGTCTGATGGGTGTTCTGAGAAATTGTTTCTGTTCCACAAGGGACCATCCGGCCCTTCCTGTGGGCTGCAGGTCGGCTCTTGGCAGTTACAGTCATACAGCAAACAATAATGATATAGGGGAATGAAACTCACGACCTACTATGTCCGGTACGAGCTCATGTTCTCTTAAAATCGAAGAATGAATTTTAGGAACAACGGAAGTTAAGAGCAGAATATTTTCATTAAGAGAAAGAAAGCAGCTGTCTGAAGAGAGACAGAAGGGGACCTGAGCGGGTTACCAAGGACTCTGTCTTTTCCAGGGACTTTTATAGAGTAAAACCATAGGTTCAAGGTGGGGGAAGACTGGGCGCTCACAAGGCAGATGGGTATAAGGTGGGATATAACTATAGTTAGCCAATAAGATCAATAGTTCAGGTAAAATTGATTACATTAGGGACAAATGGGGAAGCGAGTCACGTAGAAAGTGGCATTCTTACAGAGCAGTGACTCTTTCCTAGGGGGATGGGAACTATTTAGGGTATCAGTCCTTAGGATATGGGTGCATTTGTTTGGCTTTTTGTCTTAAGGCCTGGTCCACAGCAGGAGGTGTCAGCTTCCTTGGCAGTTGCCAAGTGTCTGCCCTGGCTCCAGAGGACCTGGCCCTATCTCACTGCCTATAATAATTTTAACTAACTCAGCTGCTGCAACAATAATGGACCTCTTGTTAGAGGATGAGCCGGAGAACGCCCACCGCCTGGTATTTTTGCCGTAACTTTCCCATGTGTAGATGCGTTCGGATGCACAAGTGCTTAGCTTTGTGTTACTGTTGC
The DNA here is from genome assembly GCA_004027295.1 of Dolichotis patagonum. Taxonomy (NCBI): domain Eukaryota; kingdom Metazoa; phylum Chordata; class Mammalia; order Rodentia; family Caviidae; genus Dolichotis; species Dolichotis patagonum. The sequence continues at coordinate 50,172 of PVJX010002387.1, forward strand.
TCGCTCTGCACAGAAACGTGCTGCACAGGTGTGCAGCCCAGGAGCAGTCGGCTGGCTCGTCAGGTCTGTCACCGGCCGTTCCGCGCATTCACCCGACGCTGAGCGCATCGCACCCTGCGCTGTGCACACAAGGGTGACACTGCCTGGCAAGGTGATTCTCAGGACACATCCCTGTGAAGCAATATGGAACTATATTTTGCCTCTCGATATTCTTTTCAAATCAGAGATCAATGCAACACAATATATTCTCCAGTGTTTTATTTGTTTTGGGACTATCTTCCTGTCTTCCCCTTGAGGATTCCAAATAGTGTCCGGACTGTAATTTGTTCAGCGTGGCACCTGCCATCTCTCATTCTGCGGGAGCTTTTCATGAGCTCAGTGCTCCCCTCTGTACTGGTCTCTGATTCAGGTGGGACACTTCCGAATCCACACTTGGAGCTGAGCAGTGTGCTGACGACGGTCATCGTCCCCGCTCTCTGACATGCACCAAGTGACTCCAGCATCAGCTCTTTGTCCAGGTCTCATTTTCTGGGCAGTGGCTTTAGATTTTGACTTTTGCATCCTGGTCATGTTTCAAAAATAAATTTGGGGAACAATATAAGGGTTGCCAATGTTTTATGCTCTCAGATTAAGAGCATTAAAAAGAATTATCACTTAATATTGCACAAAATAAAGACCACATCAGCACCAAAACTGTAAAAGAAAATTGACTCCAGAGTTTTAAGATATGCATAATTGTGCTTTATGAAACAACCTAAGTGTGGTCCAGTTTCTCACCTTGGCTCAGATTTGTAAAAGCTGGGCCTCAGGCAGCCTGGGTCAGTCGAGGTGGCCCCTCTCCTCCACCAGTCCCACCCCCTCCTCCTGCATGGCTCCTTCCTGGGAGTCATCATCCCTGTTAGGTACAAGGATGTGGCCCCAGCAGACCAGTAGGGGCAACTGTTTAAAATATACCTGGGAGCTGGGCCTGGTGGTAATCCCAGCTCTTCCTGGAAGCACCAGGGGGCTGAGGCAGGAGCATTATGAGTTTGAGCCCAATGACTGTCCGGAAGAAGAAGCCTTTATACTCATGGGTCCCTAGAATTCAGAGCCACAGCGCAGGAGGAAGGACCATACCAGGAAGCACCAGGGTGGCCTGGAGCAGCAGGGGTTGAGGGAGAAGGCAGGCAAGAGCTTTGATTACAGCTTCTCCATAAGAAAAGGCGAGGCGGGGTAAACAGGCTGAGCAGAGGCCAGACCTCTTGGCTGAGGTTCTGGCCTGTAAGCCCAGCACTGTGGGAAGCTAAGCCCCAGGTTATCTCGAGTTTGAGCCCAATTCAGGCAACTAAGCAATTTAGTGAGACCCTGTTTCAAAATAAACAAAAATGACCTGGGAAGGTTGCTAGGTGTGAAGGCTTTGGGTTCAACCCCGAAATCCCCAGTAACACCTAAAAAGAAATAGGAGGGAACAAAGCCTGGCTTGGGGTGGCTGGAGCGGGTCTTCCAGGTGGGCCCTGGGGCACGGGGACTGGGCCCATGATCCTGCTCAGGGCAGCGGCCTGGAGACTAAGTGCTTCACGCTGTAGGTAGGTGAGGGCATCAGCGCTGGGTGCTGGCTTGCGCCGGAAGGCGCCCCACCCTAGGAGTGTGGTTTCTTCTCTAGGAATTCTCCAACCCCAGGAGGAGCAGGCTCTCCAGGACCAGTGACGCTGCAGGTATCAAAGCTTCAAGAGAGCAGAAAAGGAGAAGGCGCGGTTAATATGATCACACCAACCAGCGGTAGTGGGGCTAAGATGATTACAAGGTCTTGAGTTTTGCTGTTGCAAACTATTGGACCTGTTTTGCAATCTTCATCCCTGTCTAATTTGGAACACTGTGTTTGGAGATGCTGACCAAATTGCCTTTTGAAATCCACAATTTTTTTTTTGTACAGGGGATCGACCTTGCAACCTTGTGCTTGCCAGGCAGGCGCTTATGCCACTGTGCTAATCTTTTATAAGCTTGATGTCTGCTGAGAGTTATAACCATATCACTGAAACCAGCAGAGCCCAAACCTATCCATTAAACTGCTGCACCTTTGAACTTTGTTTTCTTTAGCAATGAACTAAATTTCTTACAGTGCATGTATGATTATACCAGTGCTACTAACAAAGATGCCTAGGACAAGAATCAACTGGGAAAATTCATCATCTGCTAGTCTGCTTGCTGTCTCTCCTGCAGTGACAGGTTACCCAGAAGATGTCCAAGTAGGCTCAGGTTTACCTCCTGACTGTGAGTCTGTCTTGTCACCAAGAGCTATTGTTACTGCTTTATCAAGGCTGCCATGGATTAATCAGAACACCTCAGCTAAAGGTGTAATAACCTCTAACGAGTCTGTGGTACTTTGGGTCATATCCTACTTGGGTGTGGGCTCTGAATTATCATGGAGCCTTCAGGAATTGAGTCCTAGATGGAATTAGCCAGTTTCAGGACCAGGGGAAGCAATATGGAGATGTTCTAGAATCTTCTGAGGGCCAGTAGGCTTCTGGACTCTTTAGAGCTTAAATGTTTGATACTATTACTAGTTACTTCCTCCTTCTTTTGGGCCAGCTAAGTAAGAAGATATTCTTCTGTGGGACACACCCGTCAAATGTTGGGTTTTAAACTTAATTTTCTTAAATGCCACTAGACAGTTGAGTGTACAAAAAAAAATTAGAATGAGAAGTTTTAGTGATTTTTTCTTATTCTTCCACATGGTGGCTTTGAGCAAGTGGGCTGTTTCTTTTAGGCCTGTGTTATGCTTTAAATACAGAGTGTCTCCCAAAGGTTTGTGTATTGAGGGGTTGATGCCAAATTACAGCAGTGTGTAGAGGAGGGGGCTAGCAAGTGGCCAGGTCATGATGGCATTAACCTCATTAGTGGGTTAATCCATTTCAGGGTTCAGAGCTGAATAAGTGAATAGATGGGGGAAGTGGACACTAGGGGGCGTAGTTTTGAAGGCTATATCCTGTCCTGTGCCCTTCTCCTGCCTGCAGTCCTCTTCCTGTTCGCTCTGCTTCCTGGCCACCATGAGGTGAGCAGCTTTCTTCCGCCAGGTCCTTCTGGTATGATGTTTCTGCCATGGAGCCAGCTGACCACGACTTTTCTGAAACCCCAGAAACCTTAAGCCAAAATTAATCTTTTCTCCTTTAAGTTGTGTTAGTGAGATCTTTTGCCTCAGGAACAGAAGAGTGACCAATTCAGCCTGCTTCCTCATTTGAAAAACAGGCATCAAAATAATGACCTCGTGGCGCTATGTCCTGTGTAGGTAGGCGTACTGTGTATAAAATGCACGGCCTTCTGGGGATTTAGCTCAGCAGCATAAGCGCCTGCCTTGCAAGTTCACTATCGTGAGTTCAATCCCTGGTACCGATAAAAAAACAAAACAAGACAAAACAAACAAACAAACAAACAAACAAAAAGCATGGCCTGAGTAGCGGCTCAGGAGCCTCAGCTGAGGATATGGAGTTGTGTTTGATCAGAGCACCATTTAGTGGGGCCTTTTAGATAGGTATAAAAACACTGCTGTGGGCTGCTGAGCAGAAAAGGTTTATTTTCTTTTAGTTTATGGCTACGAAGCTTGAGCAGATATTCAGTCCTGCCATGGTTTAGATGTTTGTGCATGTGCCCCAAGGGTTTGTGTGCTAGAAGCTGGGTGCCCAGTATGGTAGTATGAGGTGGTAGAACCTTCAGAGCTCTGGCCCAGTGGAAGGTGATTAAGTTACTGGGACCTGTGCCCTGGGGAGTGATTCAGGCAGTTAAACAGTCAGGTAGCTCTTATGGTTCCTAGAGAATGAGTTCTTATTAAAAAGAGAGCTTGAAAAAAAAAGAGCTTGACTTCTGCCCTCACTTTAGCTTCCTGTCTGACTGTGTGATTCTTCTTGCCCTTGTGACTACGATGAAGCCTTCTCTCACAAGACCTTCACCACAATCTGGACCGATAAGGTTACCCAATCTTGGACTTTTAGCTTCTAAATCTGTGCATGAAGAGGTATTTTTTCTTTATACATTACTCAGACTCAGATGTTTTGTTATAGCAATGGAAAACAGCTGAATACAAACTCTTTTCAATGTTATGACAAATACTCTACATCTTTTCCTTCCTATTCACATCTTACACATTCTTCCCATTGCTTTCTCCCCGTGAATGAAACCCCTAATTTTCTTCCCACCAGATGCCTCATCTCCAGCACTGGTATTGTATTCCCCGCTTTCTGACTGCTTGCAGCAGGAGGAAGGTCCCTCATCTCCCTGTGGCCATTGCATATGCCCTGGACACTACCATTTTCTATCCCCTGAAATTGTCACCCATGCTGTCATTCTCTACCAGACCAGTCCTACCCATGTGCAAGAGTCTTTTAATAGCTTCTTGAAACAGCAAAATTCTGCTAAATCTATTCTTTTCAGATCCAACTTTTCTGAAGATTTGTTTATACTTGTCATCTCTGTTTCTTCATTTTCCATTCACTGTTCTAACAAAGTGACTTTATACCTGTGACACAGGCATAGCTTAGTAAACACAGGGTAAGACTCAGGCCCACTTTGACTGCTTATCCCCTCTCCTGACCAGAGGTTGGATCAGTCCGTTCCTTTGTATCCTCCCATCTCCTTTCTGCATCAAGTCAACCCTCGGTATTAACTGGGGGATCGGTCCCGTAAAACTGTCAGTAAAATCCATGGTTACTTAAGTACCATGGCGTAGTATTGCACTAACCTGAGCACATTCTCTCATACACTTTAGGTCATCTCTAGACAAGTTATGATTCCTAGTACGATGGTGGAAATGTTGTGGGACTAGTTTGCTCTCACCTATTGTTCAGGGAGCAGTGACAAGAAAACAGACCCTCTGTCCTGTGTGCAATAGCGGCAGCAGCTTAGCCCTGACCCCGTGCACCACGTCAGCAGCCATGGGATCTTGTTTTCCTGAATGTTTTCCCTCTACAGTTGGTTCAGTGCGGATATGGGGGCTGACTGTACACACACATGCGCGCGCACACATGCACACACACACACACACACAGTGCTTGTGGGACATCCTGTGCATGTTGCTTATGCTTGTGTGTGAGGATTGTTTCTTGGCAGACGCTGAGTACAGAGACGTCTGGGTCCTGGGGAAGGATTCGTAACATTTTTACAGATACAGTCGAGTGGCCGTGAACGGGACTGCCTGGTTTACATGCTCGCCAGCCTCGGAGGAGCACACCGGTCTCCCCGTGATTTGTTCTCCATTTGCTGTCAAGCTGTAAATATCTGTTGGTTGTGGGGGTTAAAAATGGTCTCTCTTGAACTGTATCCAGGGCTGGTGGGTGGAGATTTCATGGGGATACTGGTTGTTGATAGCCTTTCTTTTATGAACTGCCTGTTTGTGGTCTGCATCCCTCTTTTGTGGGAACGTTGGTCTTTTTCATGGTTAATAAGAAGGCGGGTGGCTCAGGGATGAGTGACAGTGAGGATGGCAGGAATTACGAGAGTAACTTAAGCTGGCTGGCCAGGTGTAAGATTGGCATCTCTGTAAATTGCAGAGATAAAGATATGCAGAAGGATCAACTGTACATATATTTTGGACACCATGACTTTTCGGCCCATTTCGGTGTGGCTTCTGTCTCTGCCACACTAGTCAAGGTCACAATGTCCTTTAGGTCCAACACCTCCTTTTTTTGTCATTGTCATAGTTTCTTGCGGGCGTGCCTGCTGTTGTGGGTTTGAGAGTATCTGGACTGGTCAAGGAGAAAACATGGTCAGTCTGCATGTAGGGGCGCACACCTGTAATCCTCGCACTCAGGAGACTGAGGCAGGCGTGTCACCATGAGTTCGAGGCCAGCCTCAACGACATGGTGAGTTTAAGGTCAGTCTGAACTACACAGTGAGACCCTATCTCAAAACAAACAAAGGAGATGGCAGTGGCAGAGGGTGGCACTTCTATAAGTTGTCAGGATACGACAGCAAAAGTCCTTCGCAGCAGGAGACCTTGCAGAGACAAATGTGGCTGTCACCACGGGAAGTGAAGGGAAGCGGAGGAGGGGACACCCCGGAAGTGGCGGAGACCTGTGTGGCCAGGGGGCGCCACTCCACAGCCCAGGGGTCTGTGGGTCGGCACAGCTCTGCAGACCAGCAGCCTGGGGTCCATCACAGAGACGCCGCCTCCCTGGGGAGCAGACGCGTGCGCAGTGCCGTGCTGTGCTGCTGTGTGTCAGGCAGCAGGCGCTCCGCATTCCCTTTGGCTGCAATTTAGAGCAGTTACGTGCATCAAAATCTGAATTTGGTGGTGGTGAGCTTGGGGCCAATAGTTGCAGTCTGTGTGGCAAAGAAAAAGACCCACCCGGGGCTACTGTATGGGGGGCAGACACCCTCTCTGGGACTACTCGTCTGATTCCACAGCGTCACACGCTCCACCCCGCTCTGGCCACCAGCCTCCCTTTCAGTCTCATGGGTGACTTGTATTTCAAACCCAAATATGAACTTCAGTCATCCAAGTATTGTAATCCTCTGTCTAATTTTCCTCACAACCCAAAAAGTTGTATTTGTAATCCCACTGAGACGTCATTGGAATCCCAGCCAGTTAATTCCAATCTACCACCTGCAATGCAACCCACAGCGAGAGTAAAGACACCAAGACATATTCCAAGTTAAGGGCAGCCAAGGGGCCCTAAGCCCTGTTCTCATGAGGACACGTGGACAAAGGCCCTGATGCTAGGCCTCTCCCAGAATTTATCAGCTTGTGAAGAAGGCAGGTGGCTCAGGGATGAGTGACAGTGAGGATGGCAGGAATTACAAGAGTAACTTAAGCTGGCTGGCCAGGTGTAAGATTGGCCTCTCTGTAAATTGCAGAGATAAAGATACGCAGAAGGATCAACTCACACAATCTAATTAAGGTAGCAACTGAATTGTTTTAGGAGGCCGTGGTTTGGTTTTTGATATGTAAACTTTTGTGCCCTACGGAGTTATAGGAGTTATAGTGCCCTAGGGAGTTTTTACCTTGAGGCCCATACCCGGAGCTGACTGGCTCTAAACATCCCTCTGTGCTCATGTCCGGGTATGGAGAACACTATGCAAGGAAACGGGTCTGTCTGTTGGCTTTAGAATTTACACACCAGCATCTTGGCTAGCCTTATCTGCAATGCTTAGAGCCAATTGAAGAGAGAAGGAAATACCCTAGCCAGCTCTCTACATATCAGTATAAGGAAATGAGTTTCCAAATAATCAAAGTCCCAGTGATTGTTCTGCATTCAAGGGGAGTCAATGGAGTTATCTCCCACAACTTGGTCTCAGGGGCCCTTGCATCCTCCTACATTATCAACCCTGGAGAGCCTTTATTCATATGAGCCCTACTCCCCATATTTTCCATACTTAGAAATTAAGATTGGGAATTTAATCATATTCATTTGTTTAAAAATAATAAAACCAGTTGATGTGATGGTGGCTGTAATCCTGGCACTCAGGAGGCTGAGGTAGGAAGATTGCCATGAGTTCAAGACTAGCCTGGATACTAAAAAACAAAAACAAAAAACCAATAATAACAATAAACTCATGCAACTATCAATAAGTCCAATAAATTAATTCATGTAAAGTAACAATAATCCAATTTAATATAAATTTTAAAATGAAAAGTGGCCACAAGAACCTTCTGCTATATCAATTTTATCTTTATCATCTTTAGATGTAGATGACACAACTGTGTTTAGAAACTGAGTCATCTAACCTCTTTTAAAAAGCTAGCCATCTATCTTTAAATATAAAATGTATTGTAAATGCATGTCATTTCAGAATAAAATATTTAAAAATATAAAAGTCAGATAAAAATTTAAAATTTAGAAAGGGTTTAAAAAATAAAAAAATTTACAAAGCAAAACAAAAAATCCTGTACTTAGTTCTTAGTTATATTTCCATATAGGCTCAGGAAAACTTGGCATTTCAAAATAACAGTCTGTTGGATGAGAATGAAATGACAGGGATTATAGGAGGTGCTTCAAAGCGAGCCAGTTAGAAGAGCACAGCTCCTAAGGGTGGAGTTAATGTTTGAAAAATATGCAGATTTTTAACCTATACCCATTACTTCAGAAAATTCTAGAGCTCTTACGAATACAGAAGACATAATTCATTAGTAGTGTTGTGATGTTACCAAGTATCGTGTACCCTTTGGAAAATCCTGCTGTATAACCATGAAAGGATGAAACTGAAGAGGATTTTATATCTTAGTGTAATTACAATGCTAGCTTTGATCTCCTGGACCTGCCCTTGTGAGCCACTGTCATAGGAAATGCCTTGGGACTCAGACTGGGGCATAACCTTCTATGACCAGTCTGTGGCTTTAAATACATATGCTGACAATTTCAGATTTCTTTCTCCAGCTCAGACTTATCCACACGCCTAATCAACACCTCATTTGCATATCTAATAGAAATCTCAGCATCCAGGTCCCAAGCAGAATCTTCTAAATATATTTTATTAGTGCCTATTAATTTTGCGAAAAACTGGATTTCAGTGTGACATTTTCATCCATGCATATATTTTGATCTTATCCCATCCCTCATGACTGTCCACATATTAAGGCAAACGTGCAATGCTCTTCTGAGTCTGCTTAATTCAGTCAACATAATCATCTCCAGTTTCATCCATTTTCCTGCCAGTGACATTACTTTTTTATTCTTTGTAACTGAAATATGTATCTCACATATCACGATTTTCTTACCCATTCGTCTGATGGAACTGCTGAGGCTGGTTCCATATCTTGACTGTTATGAATTTTGCCACAATCAATGTGGGTATGCAAGTGTCCCTGTGGTATACCGACTTTAATATCAAGGGTCATTTGGTAGCTCTATTTTTATTTTTTTGAGGGACCTCTGTAGTAACTTTTATAGTGTCTACACTGATTTACATTCCCATCAGCAGTATAGAAGGATTCCCTCTGTCTCACAACCTGGCCAGCACTCATTTTTTGTTTGTTTTGTTTCTTGAGGGTCTTCGTATGTCACCCAGCCTGGTCTTGAGCTTGAGATCCTTCTGCTTCAGCCTCTTGGGTTCTTCTATTACAGTCTTGTACCACTGCTCCTGGCTGTTTTTGTGTTCTTGGTGGTAGCCATTCTGATCCGAGTGAGATGCCATCTCAGTGTAGTTTTGATTTGCATTTCACTGGTGGTTAAAGATGTTGAACACTTGTTTATGTACATATTGCCCATTCATACTGCTTCTTTTGAGAAGTATGTTCTGTTAATTTGCCCAAATGTCAATTAGAGTATTCGATACTTTTGGTGTTTTTAAAAATTATGTATTCCAGATGCAGTCCTCCTTTGGAAGTGTAGCTAGCTGGCAGACATTTTCTGTGGGTTATCCCTTTACTCTGTTGGCTGTTTCCCGTGCTGTGCAGAAACCTTTTAGTTTGACAGAGTCCCATTTATTGCTTTGTGCTGTTATTTCCTGTGTGATCAGAGTCCTAGTCAGCAAGTTTTTGCTTGTGTCTAGCAGTTTCAGAGTTTCAGCATTTTGGTCTTATACCAGGTCTTTGATCCATTTTGAAGTGATTTTCACAGACTAAGAGAGGAATCTAGATTCAGTCTTCTGCATGTGAATGTCCAGTTTTCCCAATACCATTTGTTCAACAGGCTGCCTTTTCTCCAGTGTACATTTTTTACTCCTTTGTCAAGAATCAGATGGCTGTAAATGTGTGTCTGTTTCTATGTTCTCCATTCTATTGGTCTGTGTGTCTATTTTTATGCCAATACCATGCTGTTTTTGTTACTATAGCTTTTTAGTCTAATTCAGAATCAAGTACTGTGATGTCTCTAGCCTTGATCTTTTTGCCTTGCTCTTTTTGCTTGGAGATTCTGGGTCCCCCTTTTTTTTTTTCAAGCACTGTGGAATGAACTCAAGGACTTTTCACTAAGTTAAATTCCTCCCCCATTTTAAAAATATAGAGACAGTCTCACTGACTGGCTCAATTGCCCAAGTTAGCTTAGAACTTCCAATCTTTTTGCCTCACCCTCCCAAAGTCCTGGAACTAAAAGCATGTGCAGTCATGCCCAGCTATTTTGTATGTTTGTGTTTTCACAAGAATTTTTGGTATTTTTTTCTACTCTTGTGAAAACTATCATGGGGATTTTGATAGGTGTTGCACTATGTCTTTAGATTGTTCTTGGTAATATGACTACTTTAACAATATTAATTCTGTGGATCCATAAACATGGGAGGTCTTTCCATCTTCCAATATTTTCTTTAGGTCCTTTCTTTGAAGTCCTATATTTTCTTTCTTTCTTTCTGTCTGTCTGTCTGTCTGTCTGTCTGTCTGTCTTTTTGAGACAAAGTCTTGCTGTGTGGTTCAGGCTGGCCTTGGGTTCACTTTGTAGCCTAGGCTGGTCTCGAACTTGCAGTGATCCTCCTACTTCAACCTCCAAGTGCTGGGATTACAGGAGTGTGTCACCATGCCCAGCAGTTCTATAATTTTCATTGTAGAGATCTTTCACCTCCTTGGTTAAGTTGATTTCTGGGTATGTATGTATGTATATATAGATGTATGTATTTCAAAGCTATTGTGAATGGAATTATTTCCTGATTTTTTTCTCAGCTAGCTCACTATCGGTGTATAGAGAAGCTAATGATTTTTTAGTATGGACTGTGTATCCCGTGTCTTTTTTGTTGCCAGGACAAAATATCCAACACCCACAGCATCATGGAGGACGGATTAGGCTCAGCTCACAGTTTCAGTGCATTCAGTCTATGGTTGGCCAACTCCAAGGCAGACACAGCATAGTAGATGGGCATGGTGGAGGACAGCTGCTCACAGCATGGCGATCAGGAAGCAGAGAGGAAGGGAGGAGCCCCGGTCGTGACTGTGCCGTCCCAGTGAACACCTTCCACTAGGCCCCACCTCCTAACAGCACATTCAGGTACTGAACTCATCTGTAGATGAGTCTGCTGATGAGTGTAACACCCCCATGTCCCAGGCCCCTTCTCCACACATGAGAATTTTGGATCTAACCTGTTAAACCCTGCAAAGCAGAACTTCTGACTTCTCCCAAACACATTCACTCCTGGCCTTCTTCAGTGCATGGTACCACACACTTGCTTGTTCGAGTTGACACTCACAGGACTGCTTTAGGTCCTACATCCCCTGTATCCATTCCATCACAATTCTGTAAGGCTTATCTACAAAACTGCCAGATTCCTTGGTTCTGCTCTACCCTCTCTGCTTTGATCAGCTGGTCTCAGCTACCACCATAGTTCACCAGGACCTCAGCAGCATCCTGAGGGCCTTTGATTGTCCCCTTCTCATGCTGCACTCACTTGGGCTTCTGTCCCTTGGGCCTGACCATGTCTTTCTCATCACACAGGCTGTGCCTGCTCTCTTTCTTCTGTGTGGACGGTCCTTTCCCCAGATCTGTGCATAGCTCCTTTTACTCCTTTTACTCAGTCTCAATGTAAATGTCACCTTGACAATGAGATCTTCCTACAGAACACCCCCAAAAAAGGCTTCCCTTCATCCAAAACATGACCATCAGTTCAAATGTGATGGGCGCCACAAAACAAACCTCAGATGTATTATTAATCCTTTAATAGGCACAGTAAGGAAATGTAAAAAGAAATGCATGAAGTTAATTTTAACTGCATATTTTGTTTAAACCAATCTGTCCAAGATATTATTAATAAAATTATTAATGTATCCTGTGTCTTTTTGTTGCCAGGACAAAATATCCAACACCCACAGCATCATGGAGGACAGATTAGGCTCAGCTCACAGTTTCAGTGCATTCAGTCTATGTTCAGTCTTTTACATCTGCTCTGTGTGTGTGTGTGTGTGTGTGTGTTCATTCATACTAAGTTTTGGAAATCTGCATTTTTGTTTACATTTGCAATACTCTTCAGAGTACACTGGCCACATGTCTAGTGGCAGAAGCCACGTGTCACCAGTAGAAACAATACAGCCTTAATGTGGTGCTTGTTACTTTCTGTGTCATCTCTGTTTACTACCTTCATTTCATAGCCATCGCTGTTTGCTACTTTGGAAGAGTCAGTGTGACTTTGGAGGTGGATCAACTTAGTTCCAATCCATTGTCTGCAGTGTGATCTATGAGGAGACTTCTGGACCTTGGATTCCTTGGCTTTGGACCTGACATATAGAGAGTCTGTGTCAAGTATCATGGAGGTGCCAGTTGCGAGTGCCATGGGAAGTGGATCTCAGCGTTCGCTGTTGTTTATTTGTTTAATGTTGGTCTTCCTCCTCTGGGTTACACACTTCCTCATGACAGGCTGTGTCTCCTTTGTTCACGTTTAATTTCCTGTCCTGGTCTACAGATAGACCCCATATATTTTTGTTGGATGAATTGAATGGATGGGTGGACACAGAGGAAGCGGGGTTAAGATTTCCAACAGATTTCCTGGGTTGACCTTGAAGTAAGAGCGGAACTCTTGGGCATGGAGAGAAAAAGAGTGTAGCAGGCAGAAGGAAGGGAATGAAGGCATGGAGTGAAGGTCTCCATGTTACTGGGCAGGGGGACTCTGTCTGGCTAAAGGGTGAAAGGTGAGTAGAAAGCAGAGGGCCACCCGGAATGAAGTCCAGGAAGCCAGGCTGCAAGTGCCAGGAAACCTGGCAGCTTGTGCAGGGGCTGTGCTAAGGCCTGCAATGCTTGCTTTCCTTTGTAACTTTTTATTTCCCCCTAAATGTTGCATGGCATTGTTTTGCTTTTCTCACATGGTCCTTTCTGAAGTTTCTATTTGCCTGTTTGTTTCGATGCTGAGGGTGGAGCCCCCTAGCTTGCACATGCTGAACACGTGCTCTACCGCGAGCTGCATCCCCAGCCTTTGGTGGGGGGTTTAATATCGCATGGTTTGCATAGCTTTTGGCATGTAGAGCTTTTAGCAGAAATGGAACAGACAGATGTCTGTCCTAAAAAGATGGCTCTGGCAGGAAGTGAAGCATTTCCTAGCAGGGAGAAGAGTCTGGTGGCAGAATGATCCCTTGGTGACTGTTGCCAAAGTCAAGATGAGGCGTGAAGAGCCATAAACTAGGAATGGCTGTGACAATGGAAAGATGGGAATGGACTGAAGCAACCTCACAGGTGTTAACAGGGCTCGTTCGTTCCAATGAGTTTAGTGGCCCTAGGCTTTGGGGACATTTTAGTAAACAAAATAGACAGAAATCCTTGCTGTTGATTATCCACCTTGTAATGGGAGATGAGGAGGAGACAAGCAGTAAGTGAAGTGTGAGAATGTATTACAGACTGGGCTAGATAATGACTGTGCTGCTCAGGGCAAGAGGACAGGGTGTGGCACAGGAGTCACCTCAGTAAGGAGAGTGTTGGGCACAGATGAGGGAGACTTGCAGGAGCGGGCTGCACGGCTGTGTGGAGAGGATGCTCCGGACAGAGGAGAGCTGTGCACAGGCCCCAGGAAGAGCCTGCCTCGAATGCGGGGTGAACTGCAAGGGGGCGGGTGAGGCTGCAGCTGAGTGGACCAATAAAGGAGACGTGTGCCAGGCACCGTCCTCATCCCTGAGACACAATACTCAGGGCCCGGGATGTAAAGGAGGAGAGGTTTATTCTGGCAGATGGCTTTAGAAGTTTCAGTCCATGGTAGTAGGCTCAGCATGGAACAGCATGGTGGAAAGACCTCGTGGAGGAGAACTGCTCATGTTTTGGCGGTCAGGGAGCAGAGAGAGAGGGGAGGAGCCAGGGGCCAGGGCAGGAGATGCACCCTTCCAGTCCATTCCCTTTTCCAGGCCACACCTCCCAGGGATATCTCTCCAGCCAGGCCCCGCCTCCTAGCAGCATATTTAACTCTTAACTCATCCTTGGGTTAGTCTGCTGATAGGTACAGCACCCCCATGATCCGACGACCTTTCAAAAGCCCTACCTCTGAGTGCATGAGGGTTCTGGGGGGCTTTCTGGATCAGAGCCATAACAGGATGGTGACTAGCATCCCATGGCCAGGCTGGGTGAGGCCTTGTTGGGCATCTTAAACTGTGGGGTTTCACTCTGATAGAGATGGGGAGCCTCTACAAGATTCAGAGGAAGGGAGTGACTCACTGTGTCTGAAATTTTGAAAGGGCTGCTGTGGCTAGTGGAGCAATGGTAGAAGAGAGGAGGCTGGCGGGAGGCATCTGCAGTATGTGGGGTGGTGCGTGGCAGAAAAGCAGTGTGTGGAGTTGATAATCTCTAGGTTTCTCATCTGGGTAAAATGAAATTCAAAGCCTCACGTGGGGTGCAGGAGGAGAAGGAAGAGGTTTTGAGCGAGCTGTGGACCTTCTGAGGGTGAGATGCCAGTGGGGCATTTACGCGGGTGTCATGTACTGGCTTTGAGTAGCCGAGAGTGGTTCCAAAGTGAGGTCACCTCCAGAGTGGGAGCAGTGAAATACCCCATGCGGCATGAGCCAAGCAAGGACGACAAAGCGTTTGCTGGTCATAAAGACTGAAATACTGCGGCCGTCAGAATCGGCTTCGAGGACAATCTTGTCCTTTTGTGCTGTTACAACTGAATATTTGAGGCTTGGGCAATTTGTAAAGAAAAGTCATTTGTTTTCTCATAGCTGGGGGAGCTGCAAGTTCAAGATCAAAGTGGCAGCCTCTAGGGCAGGCCTTCTTACCGGGTCCTCCCTAGCAGGCGGCAGGGAGGTTAGCAAGCAACTTCCGGAAGCCGGTGGGACCTAAGCCCCTCCCTGCCTCCCAACACTGTTGCCTTGGGGATTACATTTCCAATGTGTGAATTTGGGGGGACAGACTGAGGCCACAGCAAGGATAGGAAACAAAATAAGGAAGCAGCACAAGAATTTAAGGAAGCAGGTGCGGGGGGGCGGGCTCCAGTTTACTCCTGTGAAGGGGCAGCTGAGGGGGGGAGCACATGGATGCTTAAAGAGGCCCAGCAGTGACGCTCTGGTCAGCAGGGGCCAATTTCCGACCCCTGACCACCAGCAGGAAGTGAGCTCAGAAGAGTCCTGGGGCTGGAGGTAGAGATGGGGTGCCCTGGACATAGAGGTGGTGGATGGGGTGCCCCGGAAAGAGTCCCTGTAGCGTAAGGACAGAAGGACAGAGGGAGAACTGCGGGGAGGAGAACGTGTGGCAGGAGAGAGCAGCAGCTCAAGAGAGAGCCCTGATTTGTAGCATTCTAGAGCCGGGAGTGCGCAGGTATTTACCTGTGGGCCTAGGAGGTGACCACGCTGGGCCCTGGCATGCGTGTGAAAAATAAACGCCCTGTTGCCCAGCATCGCTCAGCCCAGGGGCTGGTGAAGACCCAGTGTGTGGCGTTAGCAGATGCTCCATACATGTTTAATGTTAATCAATATTTAAACAGCAGGAGAGGAGGAGAGGGAAGACATTGCAAAGATGCAGAGTGATTGACTGTGTCTAAGGCAGGAAATGAGCCAGGAGGAACGCTGGAAGGATGCTCTGTGGCTGTCGTCCACCCAGGGCTGGTCTTTGTTCCAGCAGTCCTGGCGGTGTAGGGGAGGCAGCCATGACCTGTGAGCCAGGGATGGGCAGGGGAGGGACGGAGCTGGCTCCGGGGTCTTCATGGTGTCCTTAGAAATCAGGTGGGTTCAGGGCACAGGGAGGCCGTGTGCACTTGTGGTCACATCTGTGTAGTGAGGGGACAGTCCCAGAAGTGGGCAAGACTGACAGAATGGGGCACGGCCCCAGACAAGGGTGGAAGGGACTGGCTTCAGGTGCAGCAGTGGATGCCGCTGCTTGAAGATGACCAGGGCCTGCTCTGGCGGCAGGCAGGAGGCTGGCTGAACCCAGCGGTGCGGTGGAGCTGGGTGGCAGGCAGCACACTTAGGGGAGCTCGCATCTGATGGGCTCCATCTGTAGGTAAATGGGGGGCGACTCTTCCACGGGTAGGTGGGGCCACAGTGGCCTCAGGAAAAGGGGAATTTTGGTAAAAGCTTGTTTTTATTTTATTTTAAAGAGAATAAAACCAAACAAAAATAAACAGAATAAAGCCAATCAAAACAAAACAATGAAAGAGATACAGGACTTCAAAACAAGATAATAGGGGGCCGGGGATTTAGCTCAGTGTCATAAATGCCTGCTCCGCAAGCATGAGGTTGTGAGTTCGATCCCTGGTACCAAAAACAAACAAACGAAACCCAAAAACAAGATAATAGGAAATTACAATGGCTCCCATAGTACCTCTTGTTATCTTCAAAATAGCTACCCATACTATCAGACATAATAAAATCAAACAAAACAGAACAGAATAAAACCAATCAGAACAAAACAAAGTGATGTAGGACTTTGAAATAAGATAATAGGAATTGAGAATAGCTACCATAATATATGTTGTTATACTCAAAATAGCTGCTAATACTATCAGATATAATAAAATCAAATAAAACAACAGAATAAAATCAAAGAAAACAAAACAGTGAGAATAATACAGGACCTCAGAACAAGATAATAGCAAATTATGATGGCTACCATAATGCTTCTTGTTATCTTCCAAATAGCTGTCCAGACCATCAGACATAGGCATGTAAAATGTGCCAAACAATACAAGAACTAAGTTGCTTCTTTCTTTCTGTTATCTTTTCAAAATTTCAGGTATGTGACTACTAATTTCTAAGGTGTCTGTGTCTTCTGAACTTCTTCTGTCAGCTGGAGGTCTGAGATTGTATTTTGCTCCTTCATCTTGACATTTTCCGATGTTTCTCTGAATCAACCAGTTGCTGCAACACAGGTGCTTCCTGCGTTGGCTGCCAGATCCTTGGTGCAGGGGATTGGACTAGCAACCTGGGTTCTCCAATCTCGGGTTCCTGGAGTGTTGGAGAGGCCCAGGGCGGTGGTTCATAGATGCTTCCCTGATGGTGGTGGGGCCTTGAGGCATGACTTCTTTCTGTCAAGACCATTTGTTCACAGGTTTGGTTCGGCTCTGCTGTTTCTCTGCTGATTTTCTGTCTAGGTGATCTATCCCTCTGTGACATGGGATATTGAGGTCTCCCGTTACAATTGTATTACTGCTTATTTGATTTTCCATGTTGTCTTAGTCACTTTTCACTAGTTGCTGAGACAAAATACCTGATGCCCAAAGTTGGGAAAGGAAGGGTTTATTTCTCACAGTTTTTGGAGGTTTTAGTCCATACTCAGTTGGCTCCAAGGCAGGGTGGCATGCGGGCCGCAGTTCATGGCGGCTGCAAACAGCAAGGCGGAAACCTGCAAGAGACAGAGAGACACACCTCCTTCCTGCCATTACATCACATCCTGGCTCCACCCCTAGGAGGGTGTAGCACTGACACCACCAATCCAAACACTAGACAATGAACCAATCACAAATGCACAATGCAAATACATGAGGCTTGGGGGCCACCGACATAAACCATGACACACGTCTTCCAATAATTATCTTATATAGTTCGATGTTCCCGTATTAGGTACATATATATTTATGATTGTTCTGGCATTTGTGCTGTCTCCAGCTTTTTCAGTGACCTCGATCAATCTTGTGTTCTTCTTTGCTTCATTTTGTAGCTGTTCAATTGATTTCTCATGGTCTCTTGCTGTTTTTAAGATATCTTTCTTTTTGGGCTGGAGATATAGCTCAGCAGCACAGTGCCTGCCTGGCAGGTGGGAGGTTGTAAGTTTGATCCCTGATACAAAAAAAACCAAAAAAACAAAAAACAAGATATCTTTCTTTCTTTTCATGATTACTAGCTGCAGTTTTGTCTTCCAGATCTGAAATTCCATGCTTTCTTTCATTCAGTCTGTTGCATATACTTTCACTGGAAGTTT
Organism: Dolichotis patagonum; assembly: GCA_004027295.1. NCBI lineage: Eukaryota > Metazoa > Chordata > Mammalia > Rodentia > Caviidae > Dolichotis > Dolichotis patagonum. The sequence continues at coordinate 67,880 of PVJX010002387.1, forward strand.
TTGCTTTGAGTTTTTATTAGTACAGTTTACAGTGCATAATGATTACATTTATTGTGGAGTGTTGGTACATGGATGCAGCATGCCTTGATTATTTTCAGACTCCATTCCTAGGTCCTTTTCCCATTCGCAACAAGATCTACCTCCATGTTTCCTGTCATCTGTATTTTGTTTTGCCCTTTGGGGTTTTCATATACCAGAAACCGTGTGAGATATGTATGATAGTGAAACTATGTGTCTGATTTATGGTCTCAAGGTACATCCGATATTCTGTGACTCCATGACTCAAGTCTCTCTCTCTTTGTGGCTCAGTAGTACTCCCTTGGATGTAAATCCCACACGTTATCCATTATCTGTTGATGGATATATAGAGACTGCTTTCCAGGCCTAACTGTTTCAAGCTGTGCTGTATAAACAGGTATTCTGCATCAAGATACCTAGAAGGGGAATAGCTGAGTCAAATGGAACTTCTAATTTTTAGATTTTGAGGAATCTTCATACTGATTTCCATAGTAGTCATACTAGTTCACATTCCCACCAATAATATAGAAAGGTAATATAGAAAGGTTATCCCCATATTCTCACCAGCATTTGTTATTATTTGATTTCTTGATGATAGCCATGTTTTCTGGAGTAAGGTGTTGTTTTAATTTGCATTTATCTAATGCCCAGTGATACTGAACATTTTTTCTATGTGTTTATTGGCCATTTGTACTTACGAGAAATGTCTGTTAATTTCAGATGCTCATTTTTTGATAGGATCTTTTATTTTGGGGGTGGTCTTTTATTTAGTTCTTTATATAGTCTAGATTTTTTCCCATCCTGTAGGTGGTCTCTTACTCTATTGGTTATTTCCTTTAAAGTCTGTTACATACCATAAAATTTACCCACTTAAAGTACATAGTGGCTTTTAGTAATTTTACACCTTGTACAACCACCATTGTATATTTTTAGGACATTTTATTATCCCAGAAGAAACCCATTGGTCACTTCCCATTGCCTTCCACCTCCAGCCCCTTGGAGCTACTAGTCTGCTTTTCCCTCTGTGGATTTGCCTATTCTGGATGTTCCACAGAGACCACGTGGCCTTTTGTGACTGATTTCATTATTTTAAAATTCATCATGTCACGTGTGCCACTTCTTTATTCCTCTTTCTGGCTAATGATATTCCGTCGTCTGGGGATACAGGATAGAATCTCTGAGAAACATGTTGTTGGTGACTTCATTATTGTGGGAATGTTGTAGAGTGTAGTACACAAATTAATATGGTAAAACCTACTGACTGCCTAGGTGCTGAGGCCGTAGTGATCCAGACAACACAGGATTGAATGATGCACAAGAGAAGATGTGGTCAGGAGACACAGTACACAAAGATGTACGAGGGTGCTGTGGGCATCATAGGGCACACTGTTATACAGTCACTTTTTACATGTAAGTCAGAGGAGCACACTCTAGAATAGCAAGTATAGTATAGTGAATATGTACGTCAGTAATGCAGCCATTTAGTATCATCGGTTACTAAGCACTGTAGGTAAATATATGTGCTATACTGTTACACAGCTGGCCATACACCAGCACTACCACAAACGCGTGAACAATGTATTGTCCTATGAGGTTACAAAGCTACCATGTCATTAGGTGACTGGAATTCTCAGCTGCATTATAATCAACAAGATCACCACCCTATACGTGGTCTGTCCTTGACCAAAGTGTCATTAAGTGGTGCACGGATGCATTACTTTTTTAAAATATCCATTCATCTGTTCACTGCCATTGGGGTTGTTTCCACTTTCAGCTGTGATGAAGAACACTGCTGTGACTGTCAACAGAGGAGTCTTGGTGTGCACGTATGTTTTTATTTCTCTTAGTTATCTACCAAGGAGTAGAACTGCTGGGTCATTTGGTAACTCTGTGTTTAACTTTTTGAGGAGCTGCCAAACTATTTCCCGAGGTAGCTGCACCACCATTACATTTCCAACAGCGGTGTGGAAGGGCTCCAGTTCCTCCACATCCTGGCCAGTACTTGTATTTGGCTCTTTCTTTTTTTCTATAGTCCTGGGGTTTGAACTGAGGGCTGTGCGTGTGCTAGACATTCTGCTGTTGAGCTACATTCCCAGGCCTCTTTATTTTATTTCAAGACAAGCTTTTTCTTTGGATCCATTTTGAGTTAGCCTTTCCATGTGGTGTAGGTAAGAGTCTAATTGCATTATTTTGTCTGAGGTATACAGCTATCTCTGTTTCATCTAGTGACTGGCAAAAATATCTTAGGGGATGGTAGAAAACTAATGCAAAACTTTGCCCACAGCCTAGTGGAGGACCCCAGGTGCTGAAAGGCTGCCTTGGCAAAGACGTCAGTGAACACGGTGTGAAATGCCTGATGTTTAGAGGATGGAAAGTAGCCTGGAGATCGCAGGTAGAATCAGGACAGTGGCACAGCAGGGCCTCAGAGGAAGCAAGACACTAATGAGGAAGGTCGGGGTGACTTCTGGAGGGACAGAGTCGGAAAGCAGGTTTGGAAAGAAGGAAGGAGTGACATGAAAGGAAAGGTAAAGTTCAAGAGCTGGGAAATGGAAACCAGTTGAGAAGTTTAAGTGCTTTGAAGGTCCACAGAGTGGCATGGATGGGAGTAGTCAGCTGGGTGTGGTGGTTTGTGCCTGTAGTCCCAGCACTCTGGGAGACTGACGCAGTTCAATCTGAGCAATTTAGCAACTTAAGTCTCAAAATATAAAGTAAAAGGACTGAGGATGTAGCCCGATTTGAAGACCCATAGTTCAACATCCCCATAGCAGGAAAAAAAAAAAAAAGATTGGAATGAATAAAGGAACTCAGTGAACCAACAGGAATAACATCACTAGTTATTAGTGTTATTGTTGACAACTGGAGTGTGCATCCCTGTGAGATTTTAGACACCATACTGAGAGCATCTTTTTTAATCCTTACAAAGGTTTACAGGATAAAGCTGTGAGTTCCAGAGCCAGCTGCCTGTCACAAGTTACCGGTTACTACTGCCCACTGCCCATGTAACCATGGTCAGCTTACTTTTTCCATGTAGGGTTGCGAATTTCAGCAAACAGAAATACAGGACACCCAGTTAATTTTGAATTTTAGGTAAACATCAAATAATTTTTTAGTTTACTAGCACAATGTGCCATGCAATATTTGGGACATGCTTATACTTAAAAAACTTATTCTTCATTTATTTAAAATTCAAACTTAATTAGCCATCCTTCATGTTACCTGACAACAGTATTTCTGTCTGTATTTCTAATTTAAGTTTCCTTATCACTCAAATTAGCATAAGAGAGAACAGTGTCAAAGCTGCCCTACTTTGGTTAGTATAAGACATTGCCATAAAGTGATGATTTACACAGTGAACATTAATTTCTCACAGTCCAGAGTCTGCCCACATAGTCAGGTATGACAGGCCCTCCTCCAGGTCGCAGTGGACGTGTTTTCCTATGTGGCAGAAAAAGCTACCTATGTGCTAATACTATGTTCTCCTTTCTTTCTATTTTCTTATTGGTGTGTGTTTGCAACATGTGATATCTATATTCATTTTGGGGAATTGGTCATTCTCTTTTGTTATAAGGGCACTAATCCTATTCAAAGGGGGCTCCACCCTCATGAAATAATGGCCATCCAAAGTGCCTACCACTCAATGCCATCACATTAGGGATTTCAGGAGCCCAGAGATATCTCATCCATGACATCAGGGCTGTTGGGGGGATTAAATGTATAATATTTACAGTTTTTGAGCATGAGCTGGAACACAGCAACAACTCAACTGTTGTTATCAGGTAATTCCTTTAGGATGGCTTGCCAATAACACTTATTCCAGGTCCTTCTTCAAACAAAGAACTGGATGAGACAGGCCAAAAATGGTTTCAAAAGTTTATTTGAAAATTGAAGGGTGAAATAAGGGAGAAACTGGTTTTATAGTGCAAACTGAGGCCAAATGAAAGAGGAAAAGAGCATAATTAAAAGTACACCTTGGTTTAGGAGACGCAGGGTAGGTTTCATGAACAGTCACAATAGTGAGCTCCTCCTTGTGTCTGTGTCCTGATATGTTGTCCACATCCTGTGAGAAGCCATGAGAGGTTCTACGTGTGGGGTCGTGAGAGTTGGAGCTGTGTAGATCCTGGGGTCTGCCTCGCTTCTCTTTGCCAACCAGCCAAAACCGCGCGTATCTCCTGTCTCACTACTACCTCTGAAGCTGTGTGTGACCTTCTGCTTTGCTCTGAAACCTGAATCCAGTTCCTAAAACACAAGCATGAAGATTGTAGTGGAAAGTATAAGAGAAAAACAGATGCTCTTTGGAGATTGCAAAATTGGATTGCAAAATTGAATGCTGGGGTTCATGTTTTCGTTTCAGTGTGGGGCATGTGGACTGTGTGATGAGTTGGAGTTACTGATTTAGATGAGCTAATCAAGAGGAGATGATTAATGTGTTGACTTTGCTTGAAATGAATGTGCCAGGACGAAGTCTGTGTCAACAGCAGCAGGCCCATCCATGAGTGCACCCTGGAGTTACTCCACCACCGTCTGTCCCAAGTTCACGCTGCTGCATTCTCCTCCTCTGAATTATCAGCTTTCTGGGTAAAGTGTTCTCACAACTGAATTATCGGGTGGGCAAGGCCTGAATGGTGGATTGACAATGGGGAGACAGTTGTGTCCCAGGAGGAATCTGGAATTAAGCCTACAGGATGCACAACAGAAACAAAAGAGACATTTGCTTGTAACAGGGATTTGTGAAGGTCAGGATTGCAGGTGGCCTCCTGGAAGAGAAAGGGAGGAAGGTGAGAAAGGGGTGGCCACACCCTGAGTGGGCTGCAAAGAGACTCTGGGGATGAGAAAGGGAAAATCCATTAATTTCCCTGCAAACTTTTAACTTTGCAGCCCAGAAGTATGTAAATGAAGGTTGTGATGCAATAATAAAGACTTCGTGTATGCCTGGGATGTTTTTAAAGCTGATTTTCTAATGAATGGCTTAAGAGTTTGTTAATAGTCCTCTCCCTCCCCCTAGTATTGGTGAACTCAACCCAGAGTTTTACACTGAGCTTCATTCCTTACCCTTTTTAATTTTTATTTTGAGACAGGGTCTTGATAAATTGCCAAGGCTGGGTTAATCTTGTGAGCTTCCTGCTTCAGCCTACCAGAGTGCTGGGATATAGGTGTGCTATTGTGTAAAGGACAAATGTAGTCCAGGTTTTTGTGTGTGACAAGCAAAGAGCTGCCACGTGTATACCCGGCAGCAGGTGGTAAACAGCTACATCTATTGAAGATCATTGAGAAGTTGGGCTCAGGACAAATCCATGTCATCAAAAGACAAGGCATAGACAGGTAAATAGTGCGGGGGTGAGAGAAAAGCCATCATACTGAACACAGGGTATACAGCACGCAGAAGTATCAATAGCCACCACCCCCAGTAAATCAGGCTTTCAGAATTTAAAGCATAAACACCTCAGCCCAGGTGCCTTCCTCTGAATATCTAGGTGTGATTGACAGGAATGATTGACAGGGTGCTAAGTCATCCTAGGGCTCTCAACAGCCATCTTTGTCCCAGGAGTAACTCAGATCTTAGTTAGTGTCTGGCATGTAGTACCTATTTATGAACCCTCAGTGAGATGGGAGTAGGGCCATATGACTGAAGGTCAGGCTAGGAGTTCCAACTCACAGTGCTCTCAGAGATCTAGGTGGCTGTCATTTTATTTTCTACTTCTCTTAGGAAAATGGAAGGAAGACTGGCCAGACGGTCCTGTTTAAAACGTTTTTTTGTGCCAGGAATCAAACTCAGGACCTCGCGCTTGCCAGGCAGGCACTGTGCAGCTGAGCTACAGCCCTGGCTGGGTCCTGTTTAGAATTACTGTAAATGGATAGAGGGGAGTGACTCCCTCAGCTCTCTTGTTTCTAGCTGTATTAGGTGTGGGCCACCCCAGCTTATGGGCTATGGGAATTAGAGGTAACTCCTCCTGAAATGATTAGGCAGTGGTCTCATTAGGATTGCCTGAACAGATGGATAATGAGGGCAAGCAAATGTCCTGGGAGAGACCAGTGCTGGTCTTGGATCTGCCCTTTGCTGTTTGGTGGAGGTCAGGCTGGGAAGCTGCCAAGACTGTCCCAGGGTGGAGGCAAGTTCAGAGGTGCAGGATGATTCTGCATAGGGTCCCAAGTGTTAGACACTTAGTATTATTTAGTTAGTATTTTGTAAAAATTAGTTTGTGCCTTTTAAGTTTTAAAAAGGTTGACATTTTGAAATTAGTTATGTAATGATTTAGGGTATATTTCCTAAAGTATAAGAATGCTATCTTTCATTACTAAAAGTAAAACCATCAAAATCAGAAAATTAACATTGATACAGTACTATCTTCTGACCCTCAGTTTCCATTCAGCTTTCTCTGCTTGCCCAGTAATGTCCTTCAATGGGCCTAATATCCACAAGAGGACTTGCATTTAGTTGTCATGTCTTTTTGGTGTCCTTCAATCTGGAACAGTTGTTTTTTCCTTGACTTGCACAACTCTGGCACCTAATGGAGGTGACAGGTCACTTACTTTACAGGCCATCTCTCCATGTGAATGTATCTGGTTTTCTTGCATGACTGATACAGCTTTTGCAGATTATCACTAAAGTGATCTTCTATTTTCTCATAGCACAAGGTATATGATGCTCATTTGCTCCATTACTGGTTATGATAATTTTGATCACTTGGTAAAGATAGTGGCAGCCAGATCGATCACTGTAAAAAGAACAAAAACATCCTTACTGGGTGTCATAGTTACTTTTCTCTCATTACTGAAACAAATACCTGACACCCAAAGTTAAAGGGAAGGTTTATTTAGCACACAGTTTATAGATGTTGTAGTGCATTCTTGCCGGCTCTGAGGCAAGGTGGTATGGCAAGCAGGCATTATAGAGGAGAAACACTTCATGATGGGCAGAAGGTAGCAAAGCAAGCAAGAAACAAGCTAAACCTCTTTCTGTTTCTCATATTGTATCTAGGTTACCAGGATTAGGGCAATGCCAAACTAATAGTAGACTGATTTAGTAATCACCCACTCTTAGGCAGTGGAGTGATTTAATAATCACCAATCCTTAACCCTAATACCCTTAATCCTAGCATTACATCATGAATTAACCATGTGCTCTAGATTCAGCCACCTGTGAAAACGCCAGGCCATGACTATGTGAGGCTTTGTGGGGGACATGGAGGCACAAGCCATAACACTGGGGAAGAAAGACAGCAGCAAAATGGCACAGTAGGATGCTCGCTGCCCCAACATGAAAACAACAAAAAAACCCAACCGAACAACTTCATACTGATAACACTAGATCCAGGGGAGTTCTGGTATACAATAAGGAACTATGTAGAAGATAGGTATTGTAATGCACAGCTCTAATCTCAGCCACTTGGGAGGTTAAGGCAAGAGGATTACACACTTAAGACTGGCCTCAATGAGACCCCCTCGCAAAGTAAAAAAGGGCTGGGGAGATAGCTCAGTGATAGTGCTGTTGCCTTGCATGTGGGAAGCGCTGGGTTCAATCTCCTGTATTGGGTGTGTGTGAAGGGTGAAGAACTACAGAAATCTGGTGGAGCATGAAATCCTAAAAATGACTGAAAAGTTTCAGAACTGTGGGAGGGCAGTGCACTTCTAGGTTCATGAAGCTTAAAGATTTTCACATAGGACAAACCCAAAGAAATTAAACCCAAGTCACTGTCCAACCACACTGTCAGAAGTCAAGGACAAAAAGAGAACTTTGAAAGAAGCAAGAGAAAAAGGACTCAACGCATACAAAGAAATTTCCATTAGACTCTCAGCGTCACGGGTTTTCTCAGCAGAAACACAGCATGTCAGGATAGAATGGATGACACATTCAAAGTTCTGGAAGAAAAGAAAAGTCCCTGCCATCTTAGAGTACTACACCAGACAAAGTTATCCATTAGAAATGAAGGGGAGCTAAACGCTGTGATCCCTGAGGGAGTTCATCTCTAACAAAGTGTTACAGCTGGGAGAGCTGAAAAACAAAATGGTGAAGAAGTCTATTACCATTAAGCATGCTTTAAGGAAATGCCTTCTGGAATTTTCATTTCATAGAAATGAAAAATGTGTTGGATAGCAACACAAAAGCATGAGTCTCAGGGGTAAAGGGATATAGATTTTATTTTAATCCCAATATGAAAGTGAGATGGGGTGGGTATATAGCTCAGCACCATAAGTGCCTGCCTGGCCAGTGCAAGGTCCTGAGTTTGAGTCCCAGTACCACAAAAAAAAAAAAGTGAGTTAAAATTTTGTTAATGAGTACATAATATCAAAAGAAGCAAACAGACTGGAAGAACACAAAGCATGCAGGTGACTAAAAGAGTTGTCTGTGTGCAATTGAAGTTGTTATGACTTAAAATTGAAAGTTGTAGCCACAAGATATTTTATACAGATATCAAAATAACAAATAAAAGCCAGGTAAAAGAGAGTCGAGGGTGTAGCTCAGTGAAAGAGTACTTTTCTAGTTTGCAGGAGGCCCTGTGTTTAATTTCCAGCACCAGAAACAAAGCAAAGCCAAGCAAAACAAAACAAAAAACACATGTAGTAGTTTTACAAAAGGTAATGAATAAAATGCAAAGTAAACCAATACCAAAAATCTTCAAACAAAATAAGAGGAAAAGAGGAATAAAGTCATTGCAAGTATAACAGTACAGCACTGATGTGCTGTTTATGAGACATTACTTAGAATTAAAGACACACATGGGCTGATGGTGAAGAGACGGAAAGGAGTATTTCATGAAAATAGTAGCCAACAGCAGGAGTGGCTGTACGTAGGCAAAATAGATGTGAGCTGTCAAACTGTCTGGAGACAAACAAGGTCCTCCTGGAATAATAAAATGTCAGTCCATCAATTATAAATGTATACTTAGTCAACATCATAGCGCCTAAAATTGCAAAGCAAATATTGACAGATGTGACACCACAAACTGACAGTGGTACATTAGTGGTGGAGAACTTAGTTATTGCCAGTAGTAAGTATCCACCTGTGGTAACAGATGGACTATCCAGACAGCAGGTCAAGGGCAGCTACCTTGAACACTGTAGACCAAGTGGACCCAACCCACATAGGTGTAACTTCCTCCCCAGCTGCAGCAAAGCACACCTTCCCTTCAAGTGCATGTCGGAGCTTCTCTGAGATGGATCAGATCTTAGATCACAAAATCAGTCTTAACAAATTTAATGTGTTCCAAACCATCCCAGATACCTTTTCTGTGTGTTAATAATAGCACACAGAAGCCAAATACTTTTGAACACATTCTTGAATGACCATTGGGTCAAAGAAGAAATCAAAGGGAATTTGAAAAATATTTTAACACAAACAAAAACAGAAGCACAAGATACCAAAATGTAACGAATACAGCAAAAGTAGTTATAAAAGAAAAAAGTTATGGCAATAAATGCCTGTATTTGAGAGGTAAAAATAGCTCAAGTAAACAAGATAATTTTATAACTCCTGGGAAAAAGAACAAGATAAGCCCAAAGCTGGCCAAAGGAAGGAAATAGTGAAGATTAGAGTAGAAGTAAATTAAATGGAGAACAGCAACAGAAGAGAAGAAGAAAAATCAACAGAACCAAGAGTGTTTGTTTAAGAAGATAAACAAAATTGGTTAACTAACTTTTTGCTAAATTAAGAAAAAGAAAGGAGACTTAAAACCAGAAGAGCAGATGTTACCGATGGACATAGCAGTCATAAAAGGGTCACAGAGAGTGCACCATAAGAATTACATGCCAACACACTGGAGAACCTAGATGAAATGCATGCATTCCTAGAAAAATGCAACCTACCAAAACTAAATCAGGAAGAAACAGAGAGCTTTAGCAGACTAGCAACAAACTAGGAGATTGTAACAGTAATAAAAAACCTCCCAACAATGAAAGGCCCAGGGCCTGACAATTCATGGGAGTATTCTAGTATTCACTTTGGCAGCTCATATCTAAAATTTATGGGTAAATTCTGCCAAATATTTAAAGAACATTTAATACCAATCCTACTAAAATTATTCCAAAAACTAGAAGAGGAACCCTTCCAAACTCATGAGGTCAAAAAAAATAAAGAAAAAAAAAACCCCACAGGCTAATATCCTCAACAAACAAAGACATAAAAATCCTTGATAAAATATTAGCAAATCAAATTCAACAGCACATTAAAAAGGTCATACTCTGTGACACAATACGATTTGTCTGAGAGCCAAAGGATATTTCAACAAATGCAAATCAATGTGTTACAACCATGTAAACAAAATGAAAGCCAAAAAAACAAAGACCATTTGAATACATAAAACAAAAAAGCATTTCACAAAACTCAACACTCATTCAAATTAAAAGAGCCAAGCAGTATGTATAGAAAGATCCTAGCACAATAAAAAAACCCCACAGCTAACACCATATCAGTAGTGCAAGCTTCTCTAAAAACCTGGCACAAAGCAAGGATGCTCATGTCGCCATTTCTTTTGAAAGTCCTAGCCAAAGCACTTGCACAAGAAAAAGGGCACCCACGCTGGAAGAGAGAAAGCAAAAAGTCTGTGCAAAGACTACGTAATCACATGCATAAAATACCCTAAAGACTCAACAAAAATCCATTAGAACTAAAAATGAATTTATGTAATATCTTGAGATATCAGATCAGCATGGAAGATTTCATTTCTGTGAACAAACAGTGAAATATCCACAAAGGAAATTACGAAAACCAGTCTCATTCACCACAGCTGCAAAAAGAATAAAATATGTGAGTATAAACTTAACCAACAAAGTAGATTTATGCATTGATGATTATAAAACATTGATGAAGAAATTAAAGAATACACAAATAGATGGAAACTCAGCCTATGTTCTTACTAAAAGAATTAATATTGCTTGACTACCCATCTTACCTAAAGTAACGTATGAATTCGATGAAATATCTACCCAACTCCATTCACATTACTTACAGAAATAGAAAACAATTTTAAAATTTGTATGGTACCACGAAAGACCTTGTATCAGTCAAGGTTGACTAGACTAGACTAAACTAGAGAAACAGATGTAAGAAAGATATACAAATGTGTAAAAAATTACAAGATTGGCTTAAGAGGGCCAGCCCCAGAGTCGGATGAGGAAGCACGCAGAGGGTGTCTGCGAGCTGGAGGCTGAAAAGTCCAGCCTAAGGTCTAGAGCTTACTGCAGTGTCCTGTACAAGTCCGTATCAGGAGGCCGATAGGTCTGCGACAGAATGCTGAAGAATCTACGCAGGAAGGCTGAAGAGTCCGAGGCGGAAGGCAAACAGTCTGCGTCAGAAGCCAGGAGACAGCGTCCAAGCTGAAGGCGAGGACTGGAGCTCCTCCAAAGAACCAGACACAATGTACCAACCACTATAGACCTTGACTGGACAAAGCAATTTTTTTTTGTTTGTTTGTTTTTTTGGTACCGGGGATTGAACTCACGACCGCACACTTGCAAGGCAGGTGCTTATGCCGCTGAGCTAAATCCCCAGCCCTGTACAAAGCAATTTTGAGCAGCAAGAAGGAAAGTAAGAGGTGTCTCACTTCTCACTACAAAATACTGTGTATTCTAAGGCTACAGTGATAAGATCAGGGTAGCCCTGGTCAAGAGAGACACACAGATCAAAGAATACAACAGAGTGGCCAAAATCCACATTCCTTGAGGGTGCCAAGGAGGGACAAAGGAAAAGGGACGAATTTTGGTTACATTGTGGCACAATAGGAACTCTCACTTGTCTTCTGATGAGGTGCAAAAGTATACGGCCATTTCCAAAGACAGTGTGTTTGTTTGTTTCTTTAGTGGTAGTTGCTTATAAAACTAAACATACTCTTACCATGTGATTCAGCAATCATGCTCTGCGATGAGATGAAACTTTGTAACTGTGCAAAAATCTGCACAAAAGTTTTTATAGTAGCTTTGCTCTTAATTGGACCAACTTGAAAGCTATCAACGTGCTTTAGCAGGGGTGTGGACCAACCCTGGTACATCTACATGATGGAAGAGTAGCAAGAGACAACAAAATGAGCTATCAGCTGGGCGCACACCTGTTATCCTAACACTGGGGAGGCGGAAGTACAAGGGTCATGGGTTTGAGGCCAGCCTGGACTACACAGACCTCATCTGAAAACCAGAAGCAAAAACAAAAAACAAAGTGAATCATAATGTGAATAATACGTGGAGATTGGCTCTCCAGCTAGCGATCATAGTACATAAAGTGCTTTGTAACTTTAATTTGTCATTGGGTGATATGCCGTAGAGATTTTTAAGAAAAGGAGTGGCTGATGGAAGAAGAGATGGAGGCACCAGTGTTAGGTGCCACAGGGCGGTCACTGCCGATAAAGTCAGCGGGGTATTCTTTGGGTGACAGGTTGGGGGCCTTTTGGGGGAGCAATTACTGGAGTCAAGAGGCAAAGCTACCTGTAGTGAGTTGAGAGGCGAATGGAAGCAGAGGTTGAGGAGATGAAGACTTCGTGTAGCCCGCACTTGGCAAAAGCATCGCTGTGGAAGAAGGGCAGTGGCGGGGAAACAGCAGGTACCACAGAAACCCGGGGTCTGGGTGGAAGGGCTGGAGCACGGCTCCAAGCTCGAGGGAGAAGGAGGCTGAGAGCCAGGAGAGAGAGGTGGGAAAGAGCACAGCCTCCGGGGAAGCAGGCTGGCCTCCATGTGACTGCAGGGAAGGAGGAGGACCGGATTGTGTCTTGGGAATAGTTCCGCCATCTTGTTTTCCTTGTCTTGCAAGCTCGACTATGGGTCCCAGGAGAGGAGAGCTGAGAACGCACGAGAAGACCGGTAAGGGACATGGCCCTGCTGTGAGGTGTGAGGGTGAACTGTGGTGAAGGGCAAGCAGCTGGCTGCTGGGGAGGCTCTTCTGAGGTTCTTTGTCCTGATCACTAGGGCCCGGCAGTCACTCTCCGCTGTCCTGAAGGCACAGTGGGGTTTGGGCTGCGCGGGGCTGGGAGGCTGCAGGAAGGATGCTGCCGTGTAGACGGTGCAGGTGCTGGACTGTGTGTCCAGCTGGGGATGGAGAAGGAAGCTCAGCGGGTCTTGATGCTACAGCAAGGGGGTAAAGCCCACCAAGCCTCAAAAACAAATGGCTCAAAATAAGGGCAGGCCAGGGTCACTGAGATCAGGAGGGTAGGGAAATTTGAGGTGCATGCGTGTGTCTGTGCCTGTGTGTGTGTGTATGTTTCATACAGATTTAAAATTCAACCAGGACAGTGATAACAGTTAGGTAGAAAAAATATTGCTGCCACGAACAGACTGCAAGAGTTGCAGGGACTCAGGCGCAGAGGTTTATTTCCGTGCCATGTCATAGTTCAAGGGGGTGGTCTGAGGCAGCTCGCAGGGACGGCCGAGGGTTCCCCCCCACGCAGGTACCTGGCTCCCACCGCATGGCACCGCTCCCGGGGCTGTCAGGGAGGTTTTGCAAGGTTTCAGGCGGACACTGAGAGTTCTCCATGTCTCAGGAGGTGTGTTCAACCTGCTAGAGCTGTCACATTTAGCTGCTGAGGAGGCCAGGAATGTGGTCCAGTTGTGTCCTGAAACAAGAGGAGAATGTGGATTTGGGGAGCAGCTCGCAGCCGCTGCCACAGTGCATAGCCGCAGAAAAAAGGACCGGAACAGTTGCTTCTGCCCTGAGCACATGCGCAGAAGCAGTGGCCTGGAGATGAGGATGATGATGCCCGAGGGGGCGGGGCTTCGATAACGTGACAGTCATAGGAGGTGTGCAAATGACATTGTAAGGCGCCGGCGGTGTAGATCTTGAATTTGCGGCTGGGTGCTCTTTTCTAGCTGTCTGCTCCCTATCCGGGTATTGAGCTCACTTCACGTCCTGCCTCAGTCTGGTCTGTGAGAGGGAAGAGGCTGCGCTGATTCCGCAGTGGGGAAGGGTGATTCCTGAGAACATTTGAGAAAAGAGCAGCTGTTTCATAAGAGCGCTTTTCCTTCTCTTCCTTCAGATGCTTCAGAGTCACAAGGGGAGAGAGAGAGAGAGAGAGCACTGCTCAGAAAGTAGGTGAGGTCCGGGTGGGCGGCAGAGGTCCTTGCCTCCCAGGACGTGCCCATTCCTGGGTGGAGGGGTCTGGGCACTGGTGGGTGCAGCTGAAAGCCAGCCCCACAGTGAGGAGACTCGGGGGTGTGGAGAACGGCTGTGCCTGGCATCTGGGAACAGAAACTAGAGCTGTCCCCACTTCTGCCCTTCCAGAAGGACGTGGAGTGTGACCTTTCTTTCAAAAGCCTCCTCATGTGTAGTTCTTAGGCTTTTTTATTAGTAAATGTTTGGAATAGATAAAGGATATATCTATTGTGGGACGTTACCAGATATGAAAATCATCTCCTAGTCTTTCAATGTGGGATATAAATTAAAAACCCATTAAAATCACTCTGGGGCGGGGCTGAGGATTTAGCTCAGCGGCCTAAGTGCCTGCCTTGCAAGCGCGCGGTCGTGGTACGGATTTTTAAAAAATCACTCTGGGGGTCAAACAAAATGTGCCTTTGGGCTCTGTAGCCTGGGGGCCACGGCTTGGGCATCAGTTAAGCTGGGCCATAGATGAGGCCTCTGGATGTTTGCTGCCCACCATGATGACCACGCCCTGCGGGGCTATTTCGCAAAAACTAGTTTCGTTTACATAAAAGTTCATCGAAATGAAAGTAATTAAATGTCCAGCTCCCCAGGGGATATGAGCCAGGCCTCCTGGGCCACATGGGGTTGGTGGTCACTCGTGTGGACAGCTCCAGTGTAGGGCGTTTCCCTTGCTGTGGGAAGTTCCTGGACGTAAGAGGCATGAAAGGAAGGCAGGGTGACATCAGGAGCAGTCTCTCTCTCTCCACTGAGACATGCTGTTATGTTCCGTCTGTGGACTTAAGACTTGCTGCCCCGCGGGTGGTCTGTTAACCTGGGGTGTGGGCAGGAGGACGGGCTCCCCTGGTTTCCTGTTGTCTCACATGCAAGCGTGAGACCGCCCGGCTGTAACTCTGGGGAGTCATGCAGATTTAACAGTGCGGTGCAGTCTGCATAGCTTTCATCTCACCTGCTTCATCCATTGTACTCTGAGAGAGCAGGAAGGAGCCAGCCTCTGTGTGAGGAGAGAGGGTGATGCCTTAACACCTTGGAGGCAGAACACTGTTCTTCCAGGGGAAAGATGGGGAGCTGTCCTAGGTGATCATTCTGCACCAGGACGGACAATGAAAGCCTCTCACTGACTCTGCTTTGAACACTGGGTGGTGCTTTGGTTGGGCTGGGGGAGCCCTAAGATATAGAGGTGGGGGTCCCTCAGTTCTGCAGATCCCTGGGATGGGGAGCCACCAGGGGGCCACTTGAGCTGGTGCACAGTAGTCAGCATTCCATGAGTGTCCACAGGAGGCCCACTCATGGGTGTCAGGTCCCAAGAGACTCACCCATGGATGTCAGATCCCGGCCCCTGGAACCAGCCAGGCTAGGGTGTAGCTAAGAGTTTCCATCCTCAAGGGTGGAACTGGCAGGAGCCATGTTTTGGTGGGA
Source organism: Dolichotis patagonum (assembly GCA_004027295.1). Lineage (NCBI taxonomy): Eukaryota > Metazoa > Chordata > Mammalia > Rodentia > Caviidae > Dolichotis > Dolichotis patagonum. The sequence continues at coordinate 83,391 of PVJX010002387.1, forward strand.
GATGTTGTAGGTAGGTCCCTTGGGAGGGCCAGGGCCCAGACTGAAAAATCGCAAGAGCCCACTCCTCCAAGGGCCAAGGGCTCCAAGGAGTGCCAAGGTGATCGAGAGAGCCTCATTGCTGGCTGTAAAATGCCAAGTCCCATCTCAGAGGAAAAACATAGCTAACACTAAATCTCTGATTATCGGGTCTTGGCCTAGATCCCCAATCTCCCAAACAATTATACAGCGGAGGTTTAAATAAAATGAGACAAGTGGTATGATTTTAGGGCTCCAGGAGGGTCAAAACCTTTTAGCTGAGCTCGAGACACTGAGGGCTAAGACAAAGACTTCTCTGGATCAGCCCATTTTTATTAGGTCCAACAACAAAGGGCAGGGAAACTAAGGAAAGTACAGGCAATGAACAGTCTTTAGCTGGTTAATTGATGTTTGAGCCAATTCCCCTAAGCTGTGGCATTATCTTGCTGTTTGAGGTATCTCTGGGCTCACAGGCTACTATAGGCCTTAGCCAGGACCAGTGATTCATAGAGGTTCACTTACTATGAATCAGCTCCCATCACCAGGCAAGGGGCTGAGGCCTAGGACAGACTCATAGGTAAACATAGAAAGCCAATTAGTTAATTTTAAATCCTGCTCAGAGCCTCTTTGTAGTGGTCTCCAGCATCTCCTCCTTTATGCTTTGTAACAACAGTGGATCGGGGCTGGGGATTTAGCTCAGTGGCATAAGTGCCTGCCTTGCAAATGCGTGGTCATGAGTTCGATCCCTGGTACCAAAAAAAACCCAAAAACAAACCTAAAAAAACAAAAAACAGCAGATCAGGGTCAGTCATGGTTGAATGTGGTCTAGGAGTCTTCGCTGCTCTTTGACAAACTATGAATAGAATAAGGAGAAACACACAGATTATTCCAAGTATGCCAATATAAAGCCAGAAGTGTGCCTTCAGATAGTTTAATGGATTTAATTGATCTAAAGCATCAGAAAATTTGTCCCAATCTTGAATTTGTTCATCAAATTTTTGGGTTTGTTGGGACATTGACAATGACTCCTTCTGGAGTGTATCAATATCCATAGTAAGATTTTGATGGACAGCTCCTTGTACATGTGTCTTTTTTTTTAATTTAAAGCTGTATGTTTTAAAATTTTAAAGAGGGTAAAATTTAACATAACAAAACAGAACAGAATGGGACATAAGAAAGCATAAATCTCAAAGCTAGACAACCAGAGATCTTCACTATCTATCATATTGTCTCTTGTTTTCTTCCAAATGGTTGTCCTTATCTTTGTATATGGAGAGTTCATACAAAACAATATAGCCAATCTTTCACAAGATATCCAGTTCACTGGCTCCCACTTGCTAACGGGGGGGGGGGACACAGGACGGGGGATGGGGTGACATGAGATGTTTGTTTGATTCTCAGCCTGCGTGCCGGCAGGCTCACAGCCACTCACCAGAGAGGGGAGGAATTCCTTGTTCTCTCGGCACCCCAGGGCCCCACATGGTGCAGGTCCTGAGATGCCAGGGTCTCTCTCCTGTGGGCCACCGAAGCCTGCCACACTCACAGCTGCTATTTCTTTCTGATGAATTGGCCATTACATTTCCAAAGTTCTGAAATGGCCAACAGACCACAGAAAGAATTCTCTTTAGGCTCCTGTTTGAAACCAGCAGCTTCAGCGATCTGCTGGCCTTGCTTCAGGGCCGGTGTACATGCTTCTTGATATCCTCCCAAGGATGCAAAGATTTGCTATAATGCAAGGGAGTTATGCAGAAATGAGTGGCCTTGTAATGGCACGATTTAGGAAGTCAAGTCTAGCTCATGATAAATCTCAGGTGGAGAATCTGCCCATGTAATGGGTCTAAGTAGTGGTGGATCGGAGACATAAGTCCATTACTCCACTCCTGAGACTGGTGTCATGTATACAGATACTGCCAGCACAGCCGTTAAGGCCACCAAAAGAGTTTCAGGGGTTGGTGGAGTTCCCCTTCTGGTGACTGTATCGATAGCCTCACGAATCGTTTGGATGTCGTTCCACTGGATCACTTGTCTTCCCTCCTGGTCTCTTGGGGGAGCTGGAGGTGGATTCTCTGGCTGATTGGCAGGTCTCCCGGGGCCCAGGTTGGTGGATCCATCACCTAGGGCTGTCTGCAGCATTGGTTGTGTCTTCCATCAAGGCTGCATATTTTTCATGGATCTTTCACCTTTAAGACACAAGCATAACCTCACTTCCACGTTATTAGCTGTATTGATTTTTTAAAGTTTAAATTAAGCATGGAAAAGGCAAAACTTGGTCTGTGGGAAAAATAAGAATGTTAAAAAAGCAAGTCTTTTAAATCAGTTATGATGAGAGGCCAGTGTGGCTGCAGCGCCCCCATAGGAAGTAAGCAGGCATTTACAGCTCTTAAATCCTGTAACAACCTCCATTTGCCTGACTTCTTTGGAATAGCAAAGACAGGAGTATTCCAAGGGCTAACTGAGCTTTCTAAATGTCCTAGCTGCAATTGCTCTTTAACTAATTTTCATCATTGAATTAGCTCCTCCTTTTTAAGGGGCCACTGATCTACCCAAACAGGCTCCTTGGTTTTCCATTGTAAAGGCAGAGCTGTTTTGGGGGGAGAAGCATCAATGGCCCTTGTCAAAAAACCTGCTGGTAGGGGCTGGGGATTTAGCTCACTGATGTAAGTGCCTGCCTGGCAAGCACAAGGTCATGAGTTTGATCCCCAGTATGAAAACAAAACAAAAAAAACATGCTGATATCTGATACCTTGCCTGTCATTTTTAGGTGTAATCTTAACAGGCTCTTTGATTCCCTGTAAGTTTTTCCCTAGTCCTTTGTCTTTCTGATATCCCATTTTTAATCATCATTTCTTAATTTTAGGATCTGAATCTATTTGTTCAGTTTCCACATTGGAACTTGTTTGGTTAGCTTTAAAATCAGAATCGCCAGTCAGCATTAATTTCCACTTTTGTAATAAATCTCTTCCCCACAAGTTAACTGGAATAGGTGCCACATAAGGTAAAAAGAAATGTTTTTGTTGGTATGGTCCCTCATAAGGCAAAGGTGAGGCACTTTGGAACACATGCTGAGGGGTTCCCAGTCCCATAGGGAGATAGGAGCCCTTTGTGTTGGTCACCTGGCGGGCCATTGTTCTGATGCAATTACAGACACATCTGCACCGGTGTCTAGTAGACCTTCAAAGCATTTTCCATTAATCTTTATAAAACACATAGGCCTGTTTTTAGTCACTTCCTGTGTACAATAAATTTTTCTTTTTGTAGTCTTGCTGAGGGTCTTGCTCCCTCCTGAACTGTCTATATTTTAAAAAAAGAAGGCTTCTTTATAGGTAACAAAATCAACTGTGCCACACAGTCTCCCTGTGCAAAACCCCAGAGATCCATAGCACATGCAAGAACTTGTATCTCATCTCGACAATCACCATCGATCACACTAGGCACAACAGTTATTCCTCTTAAATTTATTTTTACTTTTCTGATACTAGGAGTTGAACACAGGACCTTGTGCTTGCCAGGCAGGTACTTATACCACTTAGCTATATTCCCTCCTGTTAAATGTAGATCAGCCTTTCCCAGTACAAGACCAACTGTTCCTTCAGGTGGGGGACCCAAAATTCCTGTGGGAATTGGGGTGGGCTTGTCACCTCCAATGAGAGTGACTCTGCAAGCTGCAGGAAGATCTAATCCTGCACTTGGAATAGTTCCCCTGGTGAGTGAGTTAACATCTCTCCGGGGAGCCCCCTGTGATGCTGTTCTTGGATTTGCTGGCATGTGTGCACTGGGTAAAGGTGACTGGCATTTGGACTCACAGGCTGTGCTTCCTCTGTGGTTCTGCCGGCCTGAGGAAAGGCCCTCATCATGTTTTTTGACAAAGGTGTACCATCCTTATGGAATTTAGAATGACAATATTTGGCCCAATGCCTCCCTTTTTGGCATCTCAGACAGAGTCCAGGTGCAGAACCTGAGTCCTCCTCGCCAGAGGCACGTTTCTCTTGAGGTGTTGCAGCTGCAGCAGCTGTGTCTGTCCTATTAGATCTAACAAGGACTCTGCAATTTTTCTAGTATGTCCCATTTTTCCACAATTAAAACATTTCACATTACTCCTTTTTGCATTTGCAAGACCACCATAACCTGAGCCATCATAGTTGTCTCATAGGACTCAGTTCCAATGTCCTGACATGCTCAAATATATGTTGTTAAATCATTAGTTGACTTTACAGGATTTAAAGCCTGTTTACAATCCCGATTAGCATTTTCATAGGCTAATTTTAAAGTTAAAATGTTTGCAGCTTCTGTGTTTAATACCTGAATGCAAATGGCTTCTTGTAATTTTGCCACAAATTGAGTAAAGGATTCCTGGCTTTGGAGCAGTTGTAAATACCTTTGCTCCTCGGCTGAAACCTTTTGCACCATGTTTTACTTTCAGATAAAATAGCTTTTCACAGCAGGAAGTCTCACCACCCTTTTTCTTCCCTCTCTTCTCTCCAAACATCCCCGGTGAAGTTTTCGTCCTGTGAAGGGCTTCTCTGTATCCAAACTTTTCCACTCTGGGTGGACTTACTCATTCAGGCTAAAATTCCTCGTCTAAGGATTTTAGGTCCCTGTTCAGGCGCCAGTTATTCGGTCCTGACCTAGATTCCCAATCTCCCAAATGAGTGTACAGCAGAGGTTTAAATAAAATGAGACAAATGATATGATTTTAGGGCTCCAGGAGGGTCAAAACATTTTAGCTGAGCTCGATACACTGAGGGCTAAGACAGAGACTTCTCTGGATCAGCCCATTTTTATTAGGTCCAATAACAAAGGATGGGGAAACTGAGGAAAGCACAGGCAATGAGCAGGACCTTGGAAGTCACTTCAAGGACGTCTCCAAGTAATGAACTGAGTCAATTCAGTAGAGCTGTCTTATCATGAAAACATGGTAGGAGTGAGACAGTAGGAGTAATTCCTGCACCTGCAGTCTCTAGCTGGTTAATTGATGTTTGAGCCAATTCCCCTAAGCTGTAGCCTTATCTTGCCGTTTGAGGTATCTCTGGGCTCACAGGCCACTACAGGCCTTAGCCAGGACCAGTGATTCATAGAGGTTCACTTACTATGAATCAGCTCCCATCGCCAGGCAAGGGGCTGAGGCCTAGAACATACTCACAGATAAACATCGAAAGCCAATTAGTTAATTTTAAATCCTGCTCAGAGCCTCTTTGTAGTGGTCTCCAGCATCTGATTATCGGATTTTGTGACACTGATGCCTCCTTTGGACATTTTGTTTTGTTTTTTGAGACAAGTTCTCATAATGTATCTTACACTGGCCTTGGACTCACTCGTAGCCCAGGCTGGCCTTGAACTCGCAGCAATCCTGCCTCAGCCTTTCAGTGCTAGGACAGTAGGTGTGTTCCACCATGCCTGGCTTTGCCGGCTTTTGACTTGACTCGAAGCTGGACCAAGGGTGCTTGACAGAGTGGTGGTGGGGTTTATAGAATGGGGTTGGGGTAGAGACACAAACTGTGGCCTGGAGGAAAACTGAGAAGGTTGGCAGGAGGGGAAAGGAGCAAAAGTTCAGGTGGCAGACTGGTAAGGCGGCCACCCACAACCTTCTAGAAAGTTTAAGGGATGCTTATAAGTTTTGTGCCTTGGAAGATCATGTTAGACTCAAATTCTGCACGGCTATATTGTGTAGCAGGGACTTTTGTGTTTATTCACATCAACCCACCCATCTATCCACTCATCTGTCCACCCGTCTACCTGTTTGCTACCTACTTATCCATCACCTGTTGATCCATCCATCCCCCACACAACCATCCATTTAGGACTTTATTATCCTTTCATCTATCCATCCAACCACCCATCCATTCACTCATCCATCTATCCTCCATCTATTCTTTTTTTTTTTTTTGAGACAGGAGTTTGCTATGCCATTCAGACTGGTCCTAAATTCACTCTGTAGCCCAGGCTGGCCTTGAACTTGCAGCAGTTCTTCTGCCTCAGTCTCCTGAGTGCTGGGATTATAGGCATATGCAACTATGCCTGGCTCATACATCCACTCTTCCATCCACCCTCCTATCCATCCATCTATCTATCCCTGCATCCATCTACTCATCCATCCACCCATCATCCATCCTTCACCCATCCACTCATCCACCCATCCATCCATCCATCCATCCATCTGGGAATGTGGCGATGATGTGAGGCAGTGGCTGAGGATGGAGAGGGGGAGAGGTGAAGGGCATTACTCCCAGCCCACAGGACTATGCTGTTCCTCTCGGTGTTCCTTTACCATAAAGTGGCTTTCTGACTGATCTAACTTCATTAGGGAATGGGGAACTCTAAGCCCCGTGGACGCACGTGCAGTCCCTCAGGGCTCTCCACTGCTCCAGGTCTACATTAGTTCAACACTGCCCTATGTGTAGAGTTTCGTGTAAAGGCCTACCAATGAGATAGACAGCTGGCTCCCAGCACTAGTTACCTATTCATTTTTCCACTGATATTCGTATCTGGTTTGTGTCTCATCGAGGGTCCCACTGCATTCCTTGGGGCATCCTGGGTGTGCTTAGGAGTGCGGGCTGATGACAGTGTGCAGTGGAAGGCCCCTGCCCAGCCTAGGGTGGAGAAGCATGGCCTCTCCAGAGCTCAGACAGTCCTTGGCGGCATCAGCCTGTGGCTGCTGTGCCACAGCTGTGCCACAGGAGGGGGCCCGGTGAGGAACTCCGAGCACTCCTCCCAGTCCCCGGGGTGCATGGGGACAGTTGCTCACTAGCAAACAGTGGTGGGCAGCAAGGAAAGGAAGAAAGCTCAGCATGATTAGGGGAAAATTCAGAATTTTGTTGATTTTTTTTTTTTTTTTTTGGTAGTGCTGGGGATTGATCCCAGGGTCTTTACACTGAACTACAACCCCAGTACTTTCTTATTTTTTTATTTTGACACAGGGCCTGCACTGCCCACTGCACTGCTTGATCTTGTGATCTTCTTGCCTCAGCCTCCCAGAGGCAGGGTTCACCACGCCCGGTGGGAGTTTTGTGAAATCTTTCCTGTACCCACATGGCCTAGTGACAGTTCACAGCCTCAGCTAATAAACTGCCCTACAGAGTCCTCTAGAGGACAAGAGCCACTGAGCTATCAGGTGCTTCTGGGTGAAGGAGCAGCGTGAGGCCACTGGGGTGGCTGGGGGTGTGCTCTGACCCCACCACTGTGTGTGCTCTCAGCTTCTGTTTTCTGAGTGGGCCAGGAACCAGGCTGCTCAGGGGCTTTGCACTGAGGGCCGGAAACAGACTGAAAACACCAAGGACACAAAAAATCACTCACACACAACCAGTGCTATTGGGAGTGCAGGCTGAGCTAGGGGACCGTGGTGAACACACTGGCTGTGGCTTCTCTGAAGCAGGCTTGGGGGTGGGGAGCAGGTGAGGAGAAGAGGGCCATGGCCCCCACTGGGGAGACATGGCCACTGCAAGGCCCGGAAGAGGACTGTGGTGTCCTGGGGCGGGGCTGGGCAGAGTGGCACATAGGTTGGCATGGCTGGGAGCTGACCTGGTTAACGTCATACCAGGGTCGGCCTGGCTGAGAGGCATTTGTCACTCACTGAACTTGTGCCTTTGATCTGTCCTTGTCCTGGTGACAAGAGGGCCAGGCCACCAAGTGGACACATCTCTGTGTGTGTGTGTGTGTGTGTGTGTGTGTGACAGGTACTGGAGGGTGAACCCAGGGCCTTGATGCTGAGCTACATCCCCAAGCTTTTTAAATTTCCAGACAGGGTCTTGTTAAGTTGCTAAGCTGCCTGGGCTGGGCTAAAACATTGGGTCCTCCTGTTTCGGCCACCCAAAATGCTGGGATGCCAGGTGGTTACCGCCATGTCTGACGGATAATTGATTTTGGAGCTAGGCAAGCTCTGTGTCTCCGAGGCGCACCCCCAGCCAGGAAGACGTGGTGAAAGCCCAGGGAACCGTGCTGGATCAGAGAGGTGCTCACCAGGCCCGGTTCCCTCCTTACTACTCCAGAGCAGAGTTTCAGCAGGCAGAGCTGCGCCGGGAGGGAGACGTGCTGAATGACAGCGACAGTCAGTATTCGTCTCCTTTCGTAGAATGTTCCCGCTGGGGAACGAGCAGGCCACACTGCGCACTGGGCACCGGAGGAAGTGCAGGGCAGGGGCTGAAACCTTCCTTCTGGTTCATATTTTTGCAGCTTCCTCCTCCAGAGGGAAGGGTGGGGTGGGCTGGGGCTCAGTGCCAAGCAACAGTTCCTGGGCCTACCCACTGGAGACTGTAGACAAGGATAGAGGCCGGACAGGGGCCACCGCGTTTGGGCGCACAGACAGGAGGTCTGGGAACACTGGGGCGCTCGCCCGGTGCTGGCCTGGTGGAATCCAGAACTCCTGGACCAGGGCGGACCTCGTGTACAATCCTTACAGGCCACCAGGGGGCGGGCCTGAGATAGGTTGGCCCGGCCAGGTACCCAGGGGCTGTAGAGGGCGCAGAGACCCCAGGAAAATCTGTAGCCCGCAGAGGAAGGGCAGCAACACTTGGAATGCCCGGATACCAGGTGGATTTGCACAGATGAGCCTCCTGGCGGAAGAGAACAGCCACAGGACCCTATCGGAGTCCCGGTAGAGGTGGCCTAGTCTGTCCAACTCCAGCAAAGAGGCCCGGGTCTGGGAGGTCTGCACTGCTGACACTTCCTGGCGACCACCCCAAGAAAGGACTTGACCATAGGAGCTGTCAGCCGGCAGGCAGTTGCGGTCACCTGTCCCTGCTGTCTCTGCAGGCCGCAAGCCCCAGAAGCGGCTGTGAGTGCCTGATGCCACCCGCCGGGAGAGGCGTCCTAGTCCTCCATGCCCTTGGGTCCTGGCAGAGAGCAGCGCCTTTTCCTGGCCCCTGCGCCTTCTCTGCAGGCTGCGGCAGAGCCTTGGCCCTTGGCGGCTGACTGCAGTCTGGGTGTCTTTGGCTCGGTCTTCTTGGCCGTGGCGGGCTCTGTCCTTCCTGTCAGCAGTTTATTTTTGGGAGTCACCCACTCTGCAGTGTTCTCAGCATCGCACCCCGAAGAAACCTGGGCGCCTCAGAAGCAGAAATGGTCACTGCAGCTTCCCAAAGGGGAAGATGAAACCAAGCCCTGGTGGGCTGGCCCCGGACACAGCGCATATCAGACAGACGCTGAGGAACGTCTGAGGAACCGAAAGCGGCCCAGCTCCCCAGGGCGCCAGGGTTTCGGTCTGCAGCTCCCCATCCTCATTTCCCAGCAGGCTGTGTAATGCAAGCACTTTACAAATCCTGATTTGGACTGGGCATGGTGCTCATACCTCTGTCCCAGCACTCAGGGAGGCTGAGGCAGGAAGATCACCAATTTGAGTGCAGCCTGGGCCATTTAGAGGCTGTCTCAAAACAAATGAACAAATGAACAAGGTACTGTGTGTAGCTCAGTGGGAAGGTCCTGGATTAAAACGCTTGTATATATAAAAAAAAGAATTCCAATTGGATGTTACCGTTCCTCCATCTGTCCACGTGTCCATCCGTTTTCGATCCCTGGTCCTGCTGATTTAGAAGGATAAGAAAGGAGAAAGACTTTGGAAAGCGTTCTTGCTGTGTGAGAGCTCAGACCCTGCAAGGAAGGAGAACAGTCCTCGCCGTGGCACGGTGCAGCGGTGTGTTGCACGGTGCAGGTGGTGTAGCAGGCCGAGGAGCAGAGCACGGGTGTGCGTGAGGAGTAACGGGAGCATGTGGTGCAGGCCTGGAATCCTGGCTACTCGGGGGACTGAGACAGATCACACGTTCAAGGCCTGCTCGGGCAGCTTAGCAAGATGCTGTCTCCTAACTCATTGGTAGAGCACTGGGTAGCATGTTACCAGTGGGGGGGGGAGAGGGGAAGGAGAAGGGGCGGGAAGGAGATAACGATTTCAGAAACCCGTGCTGAGACAGTTTCTAGAGATGCTGCGTCTGCCCCTGGGCTCATTTTGGGAGTGGTTGCTCACCCTCCCCATGTGGTATCACCGTTGCAGGAACCTTGCAGTTTCAGGGGTTGGGAGGAGGCGAACCTGCCAAGGAGGAAGAGTGAAGTGACAGAGCCCAGCAGGAGCCTGACTTGGGGATTTTTTGCATCAAAGCTCATCACAGTGGTCACCTTCGGAAAGCTATGTCCTAGCACCGTCATGGCAGCACTTCCTCAGACACCAGAGGTCCAGGCTGCCTGCTGTGACAGGGCAGGGTATTGGTGGCAAGAGGAGTGAGGGGTCTCGGCTTCCAGAACAGAGGCGCCTCACCTCCCAGAAGCTGAGATCATGGACATGGGCTATGATGCTCAAACTTGAGCACCATAGGAGTCATGAGAAATATTGTTTAAAATGACATAATCATGTTAAAGGCTGTGGTCAGGCTGGTGCTTTGGGGCCATAGGTGGCCTGGGGACTGTGGGTGGGATACACCCAAGCTGGAGTCTTGATCTGAATAAAGAAACAAAGAACCATGATAGGAGGTGCCTCGCAGTAGAGGGGGACAGGCAAGAAGCACTCAAGACCAGGGGGCAGACTTCCTAGACAGGTGACAGGTCAGCTTGGCTTGAGAAGTGTCCCAGGGTGTTTTACAGGCAGTGAGGTCTGCTCTGACTGCAGATTGCTGCAGGCTCTGCCGAGTGCAGGGCCAGGGTGGAGTCCAGGGAGGAGAGCGGGGGATCACACTGAGCAGGCCCCTGGTTACAGCTCCCTCCTGGGCCCTCAGAACCCCAGAGCAAGGGCGGTACTGCTGCTTCTTGAAGGACCCTCTCAGCTACTAGGTCCTCCTCTCCAGGTGCTGTGTGGGGTGACTGCGCTTGGAAAGGGGCGTTGGGTGTGAAACAGTCTGCACAGTTGTTCCCAGCTTGGCATCCTTTACTGTTTAAACATGCAAAAAGGTCACACTGAGAATAGGTTTGAATATCAGGTTCCCAGATGATTTGCCACTTCACAGGAAACTCTCATTGAGTGCTTTTTTTAGGATGTAAAAAGACATAATTTATATTAACAAATCTATCAGAGGAGAGGGAGTGGATGATTCTTTCCCACGCCCTTTTATTTTTCTGCATTGTACTGGGCTGCATATACAGTAAGATATGCAGAATGCAGAGTTATTTTCCTTGGTCAATGAAAACTATTCGTTTGTACCTTCTGCGTTGCCAAGTACTCTCAGGCTCCAGACAGAGCAGACAAATCGATTTAAACCCTGTATTTCTGGATACTTATGCAGAGAAATGTCAATTATCAAGGAAGAACCATCTATCAATGGCTTTAGAGATAAAACTGACAAAGATAACCACCAAAAGCTCTTGGGAGCTTTTATCAACAACCAAAATATTCCATAGCAAATTAGCAAATAACAAGATATATTTAAATCTATTAAGATGGGGAACAAATCAGGATCAGGAAAGAATAACAAGAGTGTATGCAAACAACATGATTAGGGACCATTGTGTTTTAAATTAATTGGAGACTGATTATTTACTGTCTTGCCAAGCGGTTGTGTTTCTTGTGACTTCAGAGGAGCTTCTTCCCCTTGTACTGAGTCTTTAACCAGTAGTGGCTGACACCAAATACTTGGGCACATCAGCCCTCCTCAGACAGGTGGAGAGGAAGCGTTCCTCTGTTCTCTCCCCGAGGTAGAGCCAAGTCCAAGTGGAATGGACTGCAAGAGGCCAAGCACGCTGTGGGGACTTTAGGGTGAATTTCACATCTCCCCTAAGTGGGCAGGGGAACCAAGTGCAGTCACCAAGACGCAGGGCCCAAGGAGTCCCAGGTTACTCTGTATTTATCTGGCTAATCTTTGCTGGCCAGGTGTGAGCCAGTTACTCAGATCCCCACCCCAGCGCCAGCCAGGTGGCCTCCATTATGTAAGGACTGTTTGCATTGTTTGATCTCAAGCACAGAAGCCACCAAGCCAGGTCGGTGCAGAGGTTTCAGTCCTTGTACCTGCTGGGGAACTTCCAAGGGGTGAACCCCTGGGGCTCCACTGGGCCAGCTCTTTACCCCCACATGGATGTGAAGAGCATCACAGTAGGACCGAGTGGCAAGTTTAGAGGTTCAATCCCTAGGGTCACTCTGCGAGGCCTTGAATGACGTTTAAGGGTGACTAGAACCTACTACGGAGGCAGGCCTGTCATGGTTTTAACTGGATCTGAAGGTCTTAAGGTTTCTCCAAGACTCAGTTTCCCTTTTTTGCGGCATTAGCTCTGTTGCTCTTGCTTTTTTGCAGTGCATCTCCTTACTTTCTGCTTAACCTTGTGGTGTGGGAATCTCAGCACCGCAGAGCCTGAGTCTCTTAGGGCGGGAAGTCCCGCAGCGGGGTGCATCCCTTACCCAGCGCCCCTGGGGGTCGGGATGGGCGTGGCTGCTAAGGAGGCGGGCTGGGGGCTCCCGGCCTCTGCAGCCCGCACTCTCCCACCTGGTCCTCGTGTCCTGCGGGCACAAAGGGCGGCTCCAGGCGGGCCCCGCGGATGCTCCGCCGCCCCGGCCCCGCTGCAGGCTGCACGCTCCCGGCTCGGGGCCGCATGGTCCCCGCCCCCCGGCGGTGCAGGGCGGAGGCCGCGGCGCAGTCGCGCGCTCGCCGCCAGCGAAGCCATTGGCTCGGCACAGTCACCCCACGCGGGGCGCAGCGGCGGCCTCCGCGGATTGGCGCGCGGCGGGCGTGCGCGCGCGAGCTGCCCCGAAGCCCCTCCGTCTCCGGGTTGCGCCCCCTCCCCCACGTCCGAACGACCACCCGTCCATTGTCCCCGCGTGCAGATGAAGCCTTTGGGGCTGCTGCCAGCCCGGATGCCCGCCGCCAAGGCCCAAAGAAAGGGCGCGAAAGGCGCGTACCCGGCTCGGGCGCACGCACCGACCGCCGCCCCCGGCCGCACACTGCAGCCTGCCGCACTCGGCCGCCGCGCCCCGCCCCGCCGGCCTCATTTGCATATACCATGATGGTGGCCAATCAGTGCGCGACTCTCTCGAAGCGGATGGCTCTTGCCTGGGAGGAAAGGGAGTGGCTGGCGGCGCATGCGCCGCGGTGGCCGACTTGAACCGAGGCTTTTATTGCTGTAGTTTATTTCCACCCCCTTCCCTCCTGTTCTCTCTCCCTCTGTCTCTTTCCCTTTTTTTTTCCGCCCTAGCCGGGGCTGTGTTTGGAGGAGAGGAAGAAAGAGAGACAGGATTGCATTTATCCCTTACATTCCTGAAATCTGCTACTAGCAAGACCACCGAAGCGATTGAACCTTTTTCAGTCTTGCCAGAAAATCAAAAACAAAACAAAACAAATCAAAAATCTCAACCAAGTCTCCTTCGCGGCAATTTTTTTTTTGGCCTTAAAGCTGTCCTCTTGAAATTAATTTTCTCCCCGGAGAGAGATGTCTTATCAGGGGAAGAAAAATATTCCGCGTATCACGGTGAGTTCGTATTTGGGGAATCGGCGTTCGCTGAGCCTTTTGTAGCACAGAACATCTATGGAATTTTTAGGGGGGAGGGAGTGGGACTAACTTTTAATTTTCTGTTGCAGACGAAGACGATGGTGGTGATGATGGAGGGGGGCGCAATAAGAAAGAATTATAAGGAGTGTAATTTGCAAGTCATTAAAATCGGAGCGCGGGTGCGCGGAGTGGCCTTGGGGAGCGCGCCAGATCCGCTGCATCCTTTATTGTCGGCGCGCGATGCTGCAGTGCCGGCCTGCGGGGCGCAAGCAAATGGAGGCCACATAGCACACTGAGGGCCGGGCTCGGAGACCTCGCTCCGGGAGGCGAGGCCGGGCTGCTGCGGCCAGGATGGGCACCTGGGGGAGGGATCCTCCGCGCGCCTTCCGCCCCCGCCGTCGGGGGCTTTCTGGAGGCTTCCCCGATTCCTTGCGAGACGGAGCGGGTGCAGCCCGCGGGCATGGTGACAGCGCGGATGCGGAGAAGGGCAGGGTGCACGGGATGATGTGCTCAGACGAAGGGAGCGGAGGCGCGGTTATGTGCAGAGGGGGAGGGCCGGGGCTTTTTTGTTGACCGCGGACAGGTTTTTGGTGCCCCTCCTGGGGATTCTCGCCCCTTGGTTTGAGGCTGAGCCCAGAAAGGGATGTGGGCTCGCTTTCAGGCATCTTTTCTGCCCCTTCCGCCCGCCACCAAGGAGGCGTCCTCGTTGGCGCATACAAAAGCGGCTGGGCGGTGGGCGCCGGAGACCACGGCGAGCGGGGCTTGGGAGCTGAGGGCGCCGCGCGCCGCGCGGAGCAGATGGCCCGGCAGACAATGATCGCAGCAGCCCGAGGTGCCGCCGCCGTTCTGGGGCCTGGCATTGTTAGTGTGTGCACCACGGGGAGACGTCCGTGCCGTGAATTCGCGATGCCTCAGAGCGCAGCAACCGGTTGTGCCTTCCCATCCTCTCTCCATCTTTTCCTGGAAAAACCGCGCAGGTCCTATTCTGTCCATCCTCTAATTAAATTCCAGGGAGGGAGGAACGGCAGGGAATTCATTGTTATATAACGCTGTGCAGTGGCCACTGGCCAGCTGGTTCCAGGGTGGAACCCAGGGCCGACGCAGACACTAAAGAGTCTCCCAAGCAGTCAAGATGTATTTTAGGGCTGGATTTGAGGGCGCGCTGTGTCTTTGGCCCTGGTCCTCGGCGCACCGGGACACACCCATCCGCAGGAGAGATGTGGGAACGAATGCACCAGGGAGGGGCGTGTGCTCAGATTTCTGGGATGGACAGAGTTGTTCTATAGCAAGGGTGGGTACTGGCTTTTTCCTGAAAGCAAAACGTCCAGATCCCTAAGGGTTGGGCACGGAGGACCCAGCATTCTGTTCTCCCCGCGCTGGAGGAAGCAGTCAGGGGAGTGGGGGTGGGGAGCAGATTTCCTGCAAGCAAACATAATTTGCTGTCTTCTTGAATGAACAGGGCAGTTTCGTTTTAACAGGATGGGAAGGGAAAAAAATTAGGCAAACAATCAACAAGATCGATTTAAAAAAAATAGCGCCTCCCTCCCGGTTAAAAAAAAAATCTGTTGCATTAGCCTAGGACCTATACATGATTCCCCCCTTGCCCCGCCCGCCATGGCCAGCCTGTTATGTAAGAAGCCTTCTAGAAGGCGCTGGAGTGAGCCAGACTGTGATGTTTGGCATTTTCCTGGGCGTGATGCTGCCTTGGGGATTCTCGGTGCGGAAGACACTAAGGGGCAGGTGTTACAGCGGAGGGCATCTCCTTATCTCCCCTGTTACTGCAGCTTCGGGTCTGAGAGAGGGGGAGGGATCACTGTCTGCTTCTCTCCCAGCCTCAGTTCCCTTTCGGCAGTAAGAATCCTGTTCCATCCACCTCCTAGGTTTGTTCAGAGCCTGCTGTGGGCGCTATGTATCCCACGTTATTGGGTAACGGTCCTTACATTGAACACATACAGGTACAGGATTGGGGACTGCTTCCACTTGACTTTCTAATGTCAACATCAACATGAAAAACTCTACAGTGTCAAAATTAAAATGACCTGTTTTTTTTTTTTTAGTATATCAGAGAAACAGTACATAATTTCCTAAACCTAGCTGTGTGTATTTGTATGTCAATGCATTTCCCCTTTGCTGTCTAGTAGCTTATATATTTTAGAGGCTTCTACAGTTTTCTGTTAACTATAAATAGCACTTGCTGAGAATATTGTTACTGAATTTTGCAATTAATATTGTCAAGATGAACGCTGTCCTTTGAAACATGTTGCATGTTTAAAGGGCAATCATACATGGCCCTGCCTTTAAAGTGTAAATCCAGTTTGAAATAGTACAAGGGCATATTTTGAACACACAATGTTCACATTCCATTTCATCAAGAATACAGCATTTGGGATCACTATGAGTCATAGTGTAGCATTTCTGTTACATTCTTGGCCCAAATATGCAGCCCTTTCTTTCTTTTTTTTTCTTCGCACAAATATCAGTTAAGTCCATCAATCTATAATGGGGTTAAATTTTAAATTTACCATCTTACCTACTTGATAAAACTGTACCTTTTTTATTAATTGGTTAGTTAGAAATGGTATGGTTTTTCTAGTCCTTCTCAACCCCAGTACACTTGTTAGGGCTTACCCCAAAGATAAATGCAAGTATAAAGGGACGTATGTCATTGGAACCTGATTATGGTGGAACTAAATGTGTTTGTGTAGCAGATCCCATGACAACAGGCTTGTGGTCAGTTTTTCCACACATGAACCTTGCCAAGCCGTGACTTTCCTACATGTGTGTGTTTTTTTAAATGAAGTTTAGCCAAAAGTCATTTAAAGAGTATTGTCTTCTTTATCTGAAGTGTTTTCCCTGCTCTGCAGTGAGCCCTGCCCCCTTATTTTGCTTTCAGATCTAAGGTCTAATAGAAAGAGAAAGTTCACAGGTACAGGATGACGAACAGGTTCCCTTGTGTTACGGAACCTTCCCAATACTGGCTCATTGGGACTGTCACTTCAGTAAAAATGTGCCCTCGCCCCAGTTTTCTTAGCACTGTGTTTCTCATGCAGCAGGTATGCACTGTAACCTTCCTTCCTACCTCTGTTTCAGAGTGATCGTCTTCTGATCAAAGGTGGTAAAATCGTTAACGATGACCAGTCCTTCTATGCAGACATATACATGGAGGATGGGCTGATCAAGTAAGTGTAACTCATGTGCAGATCTGACCTGCGGTGTTTCCAAGCCGTAGCTACTTTCCGGACTCAGCGTGCCCGGTTTAGATGCCGTTGTAAGCCCATTTTGATGGGTGACAGTGAATTCGAGAATTCAGATTTAGGGGCTTCACGGCCACAATCCATGCGTACGCATTGCGCAGTATATTGTGCAATTTACTATTTTTAGCAGAGGTGACACAATATCTTCTTGTCACCAGCTCAGATACTTGGTTTGTGATATGTTGAATATGTTAAAGGTTTCTCTAGAATGTGGTTGTTTGGGATGGATTGCCCCATCAGAAGATACAAACACAGCCTCTCTATGGAGACGGCTCATCTGCTTTCTTAATCAGGGGAGGCCTGATTAAGTCTTAAGTAGGAGGAACCACAGACGGATTCCAAGTTAATTGCCAAGTAACACAGACAAATTACTGCCCAATCCTGGGGGAGAATTTTAGGTTTCATTCTTTAAGTGGCAACCAGCACAAATAAGGCTGCCCCTGTGTTTATTGTGTGTGTTAAGGAGGAGAAACAGCAGAGCTGTTATGAGTTTGGGTAGGATTGGAGCCTGGGGGTTGGAAGGAGCTGAGTGCATACCAGTGTCCCCATGCTCTTCTTGCTGGGACAGCTCGCAGGCTCTGGAGAAACGGCACATCTGATGTGGGCGAACACTGCAGCCAGTGACATCTTTTAAATTAGCAGCATTCATCAAATGTGAGCAGCAGACCAGTCGGAAGGAGTGAAAAACTGGAGGGGCCTTGGCTGTTGCCTGGAAGCTCACACCCTGATTTATGATCCTAAAATAGGTTTTAACATTTCCACATTTAATGTGTTCTCCATGTGTGTACTGGTGACAGTCTTGGCTCTGGACTCTTCTAGTGCCACGACTTATTCCATTTCCACCCCCAGTCATGAGATAGCACCATCTGATCCAGCCTGGTGGGGGATGGCGCAGGCTTACTCTGTCATTTGTCTTGGGACTTTCATCAGTTCCTCGCTGATTAATTTTCTTTTTGAAAAATCAGTATTGAGATGTAGTAAAAATACTTGTAAAAGTTTAGAAATAAATCACATCCCCCACTGTGATGAATAGTCTTTTTTTTTTTCTTCCTGCTTTTATTGTCTCCCTTGCTAGGCACCTGCTTGCACATTTTGGAATTGTCAGAATTATCCTGTTCACTTTTTCTTCCCACCTTGTTTTGTTCTCCTGCCACTTTCACCTCCACCCTTTCTCCTGTTCTCTTGAGGGGAAATCAGATGTGAAATTGAATATTTGGAAAGTGCAGACAGATGTGCAGCAAATTGATACAGGATAACTAGCTGAACGGTGTGTGTTAGAAGGCTGAGAGACATTTTATCTAAATATCCCTGGGCCTGGGTGTCATCTTTTGAACCCTGGTACCCTATGTGAGTTTTGCTTGGCGTCCCCTCTTATTTGAGGATGAGGAGTGGGGAGCGCTTCTTTGAGGAATTACGATAGTTGGAGAAGTAGGTGGCACACAGTGGAGGGTAGGTTGTGCTTTGTGAGACTAGCTGACAGGTCCCGTTGACTCTGAAGTTCCATGACTGACTTTCTCTCCTGCTCTGTCTGCTTAGGCAAATAGGAGAAAACCTCATCGTGCCAGGAGGGGTGAAGACCATCGAGGCCCACTCCAGAATGGTGATCCCCGGAGGAATTGATGTCCATACCCGGTTCCAGATGCCTGACCAGGGAATGACATCTGCCGATGACTTCTTCCAGGGGACCAAGGCGGCCCTGGCCGGGGGGACCACCATGATCAGTAAGGAGTTTCACTGTCCTCATGCTGATTACAGACCGTGGTGTGCAAAAATGAATCTTTGGTGGTTGATGCTTTGTTCTGAGGGTGATGCCTCAGCAGCGGCTTGGCCATTAAATAAGGGCCTCGATGGGTTAATAATTTGTCTAATCTCCTTATCCTTACTTCCTGTCAAACACGGAGTTCTGCAGTTCAACATGAGAACCCAGTGCTGGGAAATGTTGTGAAGATAAGAAGATTGGCTTCTTGTTTTTTCTACCTCAGGTCTTTTGTCTTCTCTGATTCCTAAATATGACTTGCTTGGGAAAGCACAGCATTGGGAAGCCTCTTCAAAACCATTAGTTTTGATATTTTGCTCCTAAATATTTGATTTTGCTTTTTGAAAAAATAATTCCCGGCACTGGGATATCGTTCAGAGCTAGAGTGCTTACCTAGCATACGCAAAGCCCTGAGTTCAATACCCGGTCCTGGAAAAATCCCAAGCGTGTGTCTCAGAATGAACAGAGGGTGTAGCAAAAGAAATACTGAACTGCGACCTTCCAATCCACTGATAGGAATGCTTTCCAGCCCACGTGGGATGTAAACTTGTGCAGCTGTGCTTAGAGAATGATGCACGGTATTTGTCCTTTAGATAGGAAAATTGATGGTTCCCATAGCTGATTACTCTTCATAGATTACTTCATGTGATGGTTTTGGAGCAGTCACCTCGAAAGGGCACCCTCTGGACACAGTGCCCACCTTAGGAGCTTATTGTGAATGCTCAGCTTCCAGGGTACCTTTTTGCAAAAGTCGTTCTGGATTTGGGGAGGTAGGCGTGCTGCCTGGTGGTCCACCAGATACGAGTCTTAGAAAAGATTTTATCCAGGAGTGAAAGTTAACATGTCATCTGTCATATGGGAAAAGCTAATAGTTGAGTTCAGAGGGTCAGACAAGAGTTGAAAGATCTTGGCTGCTTCTGCCTTGCAGAAGCCTGTCCTCCTTGGCATCTTCCAGTGATGGTCATTTTACCTGGTGCTTCAGGGCCCCAGGGCCCATCTGGAATCATCTTTCTTGTCTTATGTTAGCTGGAGGTGCATTGCCTGCTGTCTCCTTTCAGTCTAAGGTCTCTTGCTCGCCCCTTGTCCTAGTCTTCAATGTCTGACACATGGGGACAGCTTCCTCTCTGATTTTGGCTTCTTCCTGGCCACCTCCAAGATGAGCTCCCCTACTTCTCTCTTGCTGCAGGCCTTGGTTCTAGCCTCATGGGTGCTCCTTTCAGAGGGCCCTGCGTGCATACCCCAGGACTGGGGCTATGGCACACACCTGCCCCTTTGCTGGTGCCTCAGCAATGGGGATTTGCCCCCTGCTTCCGGGTGGGCAGCCGAGATATCCTGAGCCGGAAGAAGCACAGATCTCGTCTCAAACTGGCAGGCTCACTTCTGAGTACAGATGGACACTGGCACTGGTCACATGGTCAGTAAGCCATAAGTGGTGTTTCCTGAGTCAGGGGTTGGGGACATCTGTTTTTGGAGGTGCTGCCCAGTGAGAGCCCTTGGGAAGGAAGCCACTTGCTGTGTGACCTTGCTCAGGTCACCTTGCCTCTCTGGGCCTTAGCAGCTCATCTGCACCAGGAATTCTTACTCACCTCCTCAGTAGTGATGCACCAAGAGCAGGAAAGATTTTGCTGGAAGGTACTTGGCTGGAAGTACCAGGCTGGTACTTCCAGGCTGGAAGGTACTTGGGAGGCCCCATGAATAGGTTTCTCCTCCCTGGGGTTTCTGCTTGTGCCTCTTCACTCTTTGCACTTGGCCTGAGCTTGAGCCCATTGCTCGGCTCCTTCCCATGCATGCAATAGGCCCCTCCTTGCAGGGCCTGCAGGCATCTAGTGAAGTCTGCACTGGCCTAGGGAGCCCAGAATAGGAGCAGATGGCCCTGTGGGCAGAGCCTCAGGAAAGGGACTGAGAGTCCCTCCCACTGGCTGTCCTGACTGCTCAGGCAGAATTCGATGGCATTTGATGTGGCTCTGTGATGCAACCTGCCAGGCTGCCGAGGAGGGGATTAAATGGGCAGACTCGGAGAAGGGAAGTAAGCAGGGCTGTTGGAGACTGCTCAGCATTGTCACCGCTCACAGTAAAAACACTGAGCCAGCCTTTCCTGGGGCAGCAGCAGTAATGAGGCAGATGAGGAAAATCAGGAGGTTTTCCTCTTTTCTGCATGTGTGCAGTACCTTCTGCTTTGCTTCAAGTGAGTGAGTGGCTGGGGCTTGCTGGACAAACCAGGGGGCCTCGAGAAGGGGAAGATTTTAATGCAACTTCCATATGACCTGCCTGCGATGCGACTAGGATGTTTTCTTCATGCATACTGAAGCCAGGGAGAAATGCTTAGGGTGTTTTGAACGGATTCAAGTTCAAACCTAATGCGCCGCTGCGGAAATAAGCACTCGAAGCATATTGGTGTGAAGCCACGTGTTCTCTTCCTTCTCATCTTTCTGGGTCTCCAGGCTGAGTCACCTGCGCTGGCAGGTGGGTCCTCAGCAGTGCCCTCGTTGGCTGTGTGTTTCCTGCGGCACAGGGCCACGGGCTCCATTTCTGTCTGACGTGGCACTGCTCATGGAGCAGAATGCAGCTGAGAAAAGATGAAAGGTCAGCAGCAAAAAATCCTGTCGCCACAGATAGCGCCTGTCCCCGAATGCTGCACAATGTGGCATTGTGAGAGACCCGGTGCAGGGCAGGGGACACGAGGGCAGGGGACACGCTTCACCCTGGCCGTGTGGGATGGGTGAGCAGAGACTCCCGATGGAGCCTATAGGCACCATCTAGGGGTTGTGGAGGTGGTGAAGGTGGTGTTTGGGGAAGAGATGATGGGCCTTAGGACCCCAGAGCCCCCAGAAAGCAGGGGAACAGCGATTTCCCCTTTGCCAAGGGGCAGACTCGGGTCAGAGGTAAGGGCAATCCTTGCTGATACTTTCCCTGTATGCCTTGGGGTGGGGGTGACAGTCATGGTACACTCCTGCAGCCCCAACCCCGGCATCTCTGGCTCTGCCACTTTTATTCCAGTGCCTGGGCTGCAGAAGGGGAAGATTGTCGTCAGCTGGACTGTGGCTGCATGGCGCGGTCACTGTCCCATAGGAAGCACACAGATGTGGTCCCTGCCACTCCATCTTATGTGGACAGTCTGCTTTTTCTGTGACACTCTGCTGCTCTCCTCTCCCCACCAAGCCAGAGGAAGGAGGCCCCGGCTGCTGACGGCCTTACCTGGACGTTTGCTGAGACCATGGGTCCTCCAGGCACATGGTGTCCCAGTGTCACTGGGCGGGGGGGGGGTGCCATAAATGTTTTGTAGTATGTTGCAAGTAGAGAATGGTGTTTGGAGAACCTGTAAATCTTAACCTGATGCTTCTCTGAAACTCTTGCCTGCTGTAGGCACTTGGTGAGTACCGGAAATTTGAGAACAGACTCCCTTTTACTTTCTTTCTCCTTTGGTTTCTCTATGGTGTCCAAGCCAGGGTCTTGCCAGTTCTTTTAAGATGAAGGTGAGGGAATATCTGCGTCTGGTTCTTGAATGAGATGGTATTTAGTGTAAGTGTAGAGCAATTTTGAATAGTGACTGTGAGTTGGACCTGTGATAAGATGCAGAATATGACAAAGCAGTCGTTGTGACTGTAGTAATGACAGGAAAAATGCCTGGGTATGTTCAGTGAAGAAACAAGGTTTTATAAAAATACTTGAGATCCATGGTTAGCTGTACGTTGCATGCAGAGGGCTGACTGTGTAGCTCTCAGGAGCCCCCGGGACCAGGAACCACTGCCCGGAATGTCATTTCTGCCATCCTGAGGTGCGGAGCCCCGTGTAGCACCCCCAGGTGGCCCCCTGGGGCAGAGGTGGGGTCGGTCGTCAGAAGCAGCCCTTGCTCCTAGAGTTTAGGTCTGTTGCCGCTCAGGGTGCAGCTCGCTGGTTAGGGAGCTCTCGTATGTTCCTCTTGTATGTTCATCCTGCCAGGAGGCATGATCAAAATTATGGAAAATGTTTAAATAAAAAAAAAAATTGGTGACACTAAAAGAAGCCTTGCCATTAATTCCCTTAAAAATATTCCTTTTGGCTTTGAACACACACATTACATCATTTTTGCCATTTTCTGAAGCCCTTCTGGAAGTCATCCTTTGGGAGTGTTTCTGCATGACTGCCTCTATATCCTGAATTGATTCAAGATGTTTACGGCAGCTTCTGCCAAATAAAAACACTATGGTGGGTCCTCATCCGTCTTATCCGCTGAACCTGGCACTATGTGACTTGTGGCTCGTCCCCAAAGTCAAAATGACCATGAAAGGTGAACATTTTGAGTCTTTTGAAGACACAGAGGCAGCCACAATGCAATTCAAGACAGTCACGAAAGAGGACTTCAGAGCTGCTTCAGAAAGCCCAAGAATGGTGGGAGAAGTATGTTTGAAGGAAGGGGCGTATTCTGAGAGGGATTAGCAGCAGTTTGCCTTTTACTGTAATAAGTTTAAGAATTTGTTTAGATTTGCCATATATTTTGATCATACCTATGTGTCCAGGCCGACTCCCTCTCCTCTCCCTTGCCCTGGCATCTTCAGTGCCCAGTCTGAATAGCGCTGCCCATGTGGTGCGGGCTAAGACCTCAGGGCCACACGACCCCACTTTTCTGTGACTCACCCAGTGGAGTTTGTCTCTGTTGCCGCTCTTGTCTGTTCCTTTGCATCCTCCAGTTCTGCCCTTTGCTGGCTCCCCTGCAGAGCCTGGCTGCGTGCCCTGGGTAGTCTTGGCCTCTGTACTAGGCACTTTGTCCAGGCAGCTGCACCCGCATCACCTCCTTCCCTAGGCCCTTTGGTGACCCCTCTTTGCTTGAAGAAGGCAGCCCAAGTGTCAGAGCTCTGCACAGGCGTGCAGCCTCAGCCTTGCCCAACGTTGTCACTTCAGCTGAGGTGGGAGTGGGGGACACAGGTCTCTCCTCTGCTTGTGTGAATCCTCAGGGCCTGAGGCTGCTTAGTGTACGTGGCTCCCAGCCCCTTTCTCTGCACTTCGGCAAGTGCTAGACTTTTATCCCACTGTCCTGTGTCACACAGCCTCATGCGGTTCCATCTCCCTTCTGTTTCATTTTTGTGCACCCCGCTTGCCCCGACTCCCTGAGCAATATCTCACTGCTAGTGTTGTGGGAAAATTTCCAAGTCCAGTTGAAAGGAAGACTTCGTGCCAAAGAGATAAGAAGGCAATGTTTAATCCTTCTGCCAGCCGAATACAGACTGTTACAGGATAGTTCCCCAAGGCAGCAGCCCTGCGTTTACAGAGAACTGAGTTTATATAGCATCTAGCAGTGGGAAGTACAAAGCAAGTGACAAAACCTTACACAGTTGGTTACATGCATTGAGTCGTATATTGACAGGCAGGCTAGTTTGAATAGATTTGTTGGAACAGAGAAATTGTTTGTCATAATATGGAAACCTTCCAGGAACAAGGGGAGGGGGTCTTTACAGGGTGAGCATAGTTAAAGGTGTCCTGGGCCAACCCAGGGTGCTTTAAGGTATAGACAATGACTCAGTGCTCGTCAGAGGTGTGTAGCTGGGCTTTAGACACTCAAGGTCAATTGAATTCAGAAAGTTGGTTAGAGACTTCTCATTGCTCTCTATGAAATTCCTATAAGTTTTCTATTTTATCAATGTGTTCTTACACTGTAATTGTGCCCCAACACAAGGAGGCACTCCTTGAATGCCTGGGGTTGATCACTGGCTGACTGACTGACTGAACATTGTAGGAGACTTGGTTTCCTGCCTGCCTCAATGATGGCAGAGGCCCTAGCTCTTTCTCTGAGCTTTCCCTGTGGAGGAGGAGCCCTGGAGAAAGACCTGTAGGTCTCCTGAGGGGACGTGGCTCAGGAATGCTGCTGTCATTTTCTTTAACCCACGTGGCATCTGGGGTGCTTGTAGTCAAGACAGGCATGTATGTGTGAACAAACACGCTGTCCTGTGAATGTGTCTGTCATTGATACTTTGATTATTCCCTTCGAAGCCTTCTTTTGACTGGGGTTAGAGGGTGTTTACAAAAACACCCAGCCACATCAGACTGAAGTTTCCAAGTCTGGGACTGAAGTCGTGGCCGCAGAATCTGCCTGTGGTCTGGCGATTGGAAAGCCACGTTCAGTTCTCTCTGCCCCTCCTCTGGTCTCCTGTGCGGGTGAGGTCACATGTTTCGCCTAAGGACACAAGTGCTTCCGGTAGCTCCCACGTCCTGTGAATCCCAGCGTTGAGTGGCTGGGCTGGAAGATTCTGTCCGCCGGGTGGCGTGGGGTGGGCAGATCCCGGAAGGTGGGTGCTGTGCGGGCATGGAGTAGAGAGGAGGCCTCCTGAGGTGCAGCAGCTCTTGCCGGAGGGCCAGCACGCGCACTGCACAAGGCGCTTTCTCACCGAGGGGGTTGCTGTGTTGGGCCTACGTATCCAGCCGGGTGGGCCATGGGGATGGGGTCCTGTGCAAGCCTCACCTTCCTGTCTCACAGCCGTTGTGCCACCTACCACGAGCTGGCAGGGGTCCTGTTAGGTGCAGTGGCGGCTTCATGTCTTGAGACATCTGTATCCCCCTGACCTGGGCTCCCTTCGCTCGCGCCACTCCTCTGGCCTGCTGTACCCCTGTCCTGTGTCATGCGCCACTGACGTGGCCCCTCCACCTGGCACATGGGACTCACGCAGGCCAGGCTGTTCCGGTTGCCTCGGTGGGTGAGCTGGGGCCCCTTCTCCGTGTCCTGCTCGTGGTGGCCCTGCTGGCCCTGTGTCGTCCTTGGGTCTGGGGGAGGAGACGGTGGAAACTACCTCTTTGCTCTGCGCCTTCCGAGGCTGAGATTTCCTGCACGTCCTGGTCAGCATCCCTGCAGAGCTTAGGGAACCCCGAGTTTAGTAAGTGGGGGCAGCCTGCTTAGTCACTTAGGAAAGTTGCTCACCACCCTGAGTGCTCTGTGGTTTTGTTTACTATCTGCCCAGGGCAGGAGCTAGGGAACCGAGATGGGTTTCGGTTCCCCCTGGGTTCCCCTGCATTCCCCTGCGTAGGCCTGGGCTGCTTTGCTTTGATTTTCAGATACAATAAGCTTCCCACCCTGCATTTTATTTATTTGTTTTGCGAGCTGGGGAAGGAACCCAGAGCCTCACCTGTTAGGCAGGTGCTGTCCCGGGAAGGTCACCTCCTGCCACTGCCCTTCGTTAATGGACTTGGCGGTTAAGGGGAAAGGGACTCTCAGGGAGTCGCCGTCCATGGCTCCGGCTCCAGATCACTCCAGGACGGGTCCTTTCCCTGTTTCCCCACTTCATCTTCTTTGGGCAGACATTTCTGTCCCTTAAGAAGTGATCATTTATTTATTGCTGGGGGCGATGGCGCACACCTGTAATCCTAGTACCTTGAGAGACTGAGGCAGGATGGTTGCAAATTTGAGTTTTGCTTGGACAACTTTAGTGAAACCCTTTCTCAAAATTGAAATAAGTAAGTAAGTAAACAAATAAATAAAGGGCTGGGAGTGTAACTCAGCAGTCCTTGGGTTCAATCCCCGGTGCCAAGGGGGAGAGAGAGAGAGAGACAGAGAGAGACAGAGAGAGAATGAGAGATCACTTACTTATTTCACAGCCTTTTGAGGGCCCTGTCTGACTTGCTGCCTTTGCTGGATGCAGCCATTTATTCAAATTCCTTGCTCCTAGCCAGCCCTAACTGCTGTGGTTAATGATAAAGGGGAGTTGCAGAGAGTAGAAGTTAGCGTTCCTTCTGGTTAACCCAGTTGGGAGGCAGCTCTCTTTGAATGTGACCAGCCCTCCCCCTAATGACAGAGAGGGTGTAGCAGGAGCTCCTTTCCAGGGAAAGGGACTGTGGTGAGGCGCTTGGGCAGGCATTAAAAACCATGACTGCCTGGTCGAATTCCCTGGGTGTTTCAATGACCCATGGTCCTGGGTGGGCCTGGCGTTGGTCGTTCTGAGAGGTGCCGGGTACAGCTGGGGTGAAGAACCCTGGGTCTGAGAGCTTGTGCCCACAGCTGGACTTCCAGTGAACCTAAGTGAGCACGAGTCAAGGTTACCGAAGCTGGAGGTGCCCCCTGTGCCTCTTCTGTGCCCCATCTGGTCCTCGTGATGAAGGGGTGTGCTGGGACCTGGGCTGGGGTGGGTTTGGTAGCCAAGTGTCCCCTGGAAACTTATGAAGCAGGGTGGGGCTGAGCAAGCTGTCACCAAATGGAACCTTCTCTTTCCATTCTGTCCTGGGCGCTTTGCCTGGCTTTTCCCCGATGGGGCACTGGTTAGGACTCAGAGCGGGTGTGACAGGAAGAGGAGCCGATGGTGGGGTGGGAGGCGGTGCAGAAGGCAGCGTGGAGCTGGAGCGTGGACCCGCTGTCCCTGGTCCCGCAGGCCACCTGCTGTGCTAGTTCCTGGAGCAAAACCCTGCTGTCTTTCGGTTGAATCAGCACTATTTATGACCTAATCCCCCTCTAATGATAGGGCAGGACTGGAGGCCTTCCTTGCGGGGAGCTTGTGAGGAAGAAATCAAAAGATTCTGGGAATAACATAGAATCGAGGAACCTTGGGGCAGTGTTCATTCAGATCTGTCCCAGCCCCTCTCGAGCTGGGGGGAATTCACTGCTTCTGAGCTGCACACAGCGGAGGATCAGACCCAAGTTTGTCTGCCCTCTCCAGGGCTTTCCATTGCACAGGGTCCTCCCATTGTGTCTTCAGATGATGATCTCCGTATCTATTAAAAGGAAACGGAAGATGCTTATCTCTTAAGGTTATAGACAGAGTAAGTGAGGTCTTTTTGTGCCTCGACATTTAAAACTGAGCACTGGGACACTTGGCGTGCACGTGACGGTTCTTTTTCATCTGCTTAATCTGTTCAGCCTGTCTCATCTGTACTGCTTAGTTTTTTGGGGTGTTCTAGCAACATACCGCACACAGGGTGGTTTGTCAACCACAGAAGTTGATTGCTCACTGTTCTGGATGTGGCGAAGTCCCAGGTCAAGGAGCCGACAGATTTGGGGTGAGATGCAGACCTGCTGTCTGCTTCCCAGAGGGCTATGTTCTCACTGTGTCCTCCACGGCATGTGGAGCCAGGGGTCACCCACTAATCCCATTCCAGGGGTTCTACCTTGAGACCTAGTCACCTCCCAAGTCACCCACATCCTAATTTGCTCCTCTTGGAGGCTAGGATTTCAACATAGGGAGTTTTAGGCGACAAATATTCACTCTACTGTCTAATCTAGTGTATATTCATCTGTATATTATAACTGCATAAGCTGTATATTGATGTGTATCTGAATATCAGGTATAACTATATATATTACCTGTCATCTCTATTAAACACTCATCTGTCTAGTTCATCGATTATCTATCGCCTATGATTGGTCTGATCATCTGTCTAACCTGGATCTCTCTAACCTAGTGATTGTAGGTTCATCTCTCCCACGCCAAGGATGTTGTTGACCACACGCCGTCTCAACCGGGTGGGTTCTGAGAGAGCTCTCAAGGCTAGTTTTCTTTCCAGGCCATGTAAAGGAGTGCGTGTGACGAACACAAAACAAAAAACAACAGCAAAATAATAAAAACAAATGTCACTTTTGACTTCCCTGTCCTTGAACGATCCTGGATCATTTTGGGGCCTAAGTTTCCTTGACAACACCTCTGGCTGGTGTTGTCAGATGTCAGGCAGTGCCACCAGAAAACAGCTCATCAAGTGAAGAGCTGACCCGATTTGGATTCTCTGCCCCCTCGGGAATACGCTCCAGACCTGTCGTGCTATGTGATGCCTGGCTCTTTGCGGGGGCCGAGAGGTGGTTTCCATCTCTTGCCGAGCATCCTGTCCCGGCCACGGTCATTCCTCAGGCAGCCTTGGTGACAGCTTCCTCCCCGGTGGATATTCTGGGCAAGGAAGTACTTAGTCATCTAGGGCCTGACACTCAGGGAGGGGGCTTGGGAGAGGCCTGCAGGATGCAGGGGACACCTCAAGCCAGGGCTTCCTGTCATACGGCGTCATCCCAGGGGACTGTGTGGACCCTCCGAGATGAAAGTGCTGGTCTCTGCCCTGGTCCTGGCCAGCTCGAGCTGGCCACGCGCCTTTTCTGTTGACAGGCACATTGCAGGCATCTTTGCCTTGGCTGGGAAGTTGTTGATTTATTCTGTACCTCAGCTCGCTGGCAACCCGAATCAGCCTCTGCACACTGAAGTGGGAGGCAGCTCCCCACAGGGAGAGGTTCACTGTGACAGTGGTCTGTGGAGTGTCCCTGCTCTCCCAACAGAAGCTCGGTGAGATGACCTAGATTTCCCTGCGTCCCAGAGGAGCATTTGGAGAGTGATGGGAAGAGTGACGGATGCCACCGAGCGTCAACTGAATGCAGTCCCCTTCTGGGCGGCTGGGACCCCTGTCCACATTGGGCCAGATGGAACTGATTCCCATCATGAAGGTCACTTCCAGCGTCTCTTTGTCCTTGCCTGGGCCTCCTCATTCCTCATTTCCTGGAGGTCACTGTGGTGTGGCCAGCTGGGAGGTTCACAAGCCCTGCTTTTCTCCCTGTGTTTGGCTGGGAAACTCCCTAGACACATGGCTGCTGCTTCTATTGCTTCTGTTTTTTTGAGGAGGGATTGAGACGGAGGGAAATCAGTGTCTTGGGTTTGGAATTGTTCTGCCTGGTGGAGATAATCCAAGGATTCTCTCAGGGAAAAAGGAGGTGTAATGGAAAGAATCTGAGGCCTTGCTTTTCTCAGGGACCCATCTTCATGGGATCCAGGCTGGTGGCTGGTGGTTTTCGTTTTCTTTGTTGTCAGGAGCTTTTCTTTTTCTTGCCTGGTGGGGTCACTGGGAGGGCTGGGGTGGCAGAGGTGACCGAGCTCAGACAGGTTACATTTGTAGAGGGGAGGGACTGTCCGCCCAGCTTTCTTCCTGACAGTCAAAGTTTTTCTGATGATACCTGGCACCCGGGATATTTGAAGTTAGTTTTGGAATATTTAAAGGTTGAAATATTTATTTTGTGATGATTGACTCTTGTTTATCGTCCATCCCTTTTCTCATTCTCCTGTCCTTGACAGTCAGTCCAGATGGTCATTGTGACTCTGAAATGCTGTTTGGGGGGGAGGGGGTTGGGGATTATCGTTGTCCATGAAGTTCGGAGAGATGCTGTCACCACCAGCTCAGTTTCCCTCCGTTAGAGAGTTCTTGTCATGACTCACTTTCTGTTCTCACAACTGACTTCCACGGGCTGGGTAATTTTTAAGAATGGAAGTTTATTTGGCTCATAGTTTTGGGAGTGTGGTATCAGCCTCTGGTGAGGACCTGCCGGCTGCATCAGAAGATGGCACAGGGCGTCACATGGCAAGGCCGAGTGGGTGTGCCAGCTCAGCTCCTTCCTTCCTTCCTTCCTTCCTTCCTTCCTTCCTTCCTTCCTTTTTTCCTTCCTTCCTTCCTTCCTTCGTTCCTTCCTTTCTTCCTTTGTTCCTTCCTTCCTTCCTTCTTTTTTTCCTTCCTTCCTTCCTTTTTTTCTGCAATACTGGTCATTGAGCCCAAGCCCTTTTTCCATTGAGCTACATCCCCAAGATTTTTGTTTTTAATTTTGGAATAGAGTTTCATTGAGTTGCCCAGGCTGGGCTCCAATTTATGATCCTCCTGCCTCAGCCTACCAGAGTGCTGGGATGACAGGGACCACCACCACAACGGAGTTTCTTCTTATAAAGCCACTCAGAGCCTCATCTAATTTTAATCACCTCGCAAAGCCCCACCTCCAGATGTCATTAACGTATGAATTTGGAGATTAAGTTTCATATTGTGTTTCACCTTTGGAAGACACATTCAAATCATAGGAGTTCCGTGGAAACAGTTTCCATCCTTGGGAGAGGCGGGTTCACCTCGCTGAGTTAATGCTCTAGATTCTGGAAGGTAGGTGCTGGTGGAGGCCAGGCAGGGTGCCCCAGGTTGCTGAGCACCTTCCTGTGCCGGAGGTGACTCCTGCCCGTGGAGACTGGGGTGTCAGGTGCAGGAGGGAGTGTGTTTGCCAGCGAAGAGCTGTGGGAGCTGTGCTTGGCCCTAGGGGTGCTGAGAGGTATTCAGTGTAGGCGCGGCCTTTTAATCAAAGTGGACTGGGGTGCTGACCTGTGGAAAAGCAGTAGCTTCTTGTCCTGGGCACAGAAAGTCTGCAGGGAGCTGCAGCCCTTGGCCCCTGCGACTGTGTTTGGGTTTCCTCTGGGTCTGCGTTCGGAAGGTCAGGTGATCAGGCCCCGATGCAGCCCGTGTCCGGCTCTCCTGGCCTCCGTCGACGACGACTGTGCCTGGAAATGTCATGTTTTCCCCACTTCAGGTACTTACTTGGCTCTTTCTTGTCTTGAGTCTCTTGCTCTTTAGGGGAATTTGTAAGAACTTGTTCCTGTTTCTCCCTAAGGATTTCCTAAGGGGTTTTCAAAAAGATGCTAAGAGCCTTGTCAGTTTAGGGTCTCACCCTTCCCTCCGCTTCCCCTCTCCACTTCTCTTTTCTTCTGTGTTGGCTTCTATGACCTATGTTGACGCTTTTAACATCCCCCCCCTCCCCGAATCTGAGACATAATTTATATTATGCAATTCACTTTTTAAAATGCACATTTGAGCAGTTTTTTTGTATATTTGCAGAGTTGTGTCACCATCACCACTGTCTTAATTAGAGCATTCTCACCACCCTGCCTCGGTATGAATGCGTCCCCCTGCGTGTCCAAAACCCACTCCAAGGCACCAGAGTTAAAGGTGGGATCTGCAGGAGTCCAGAGTGACTTAATGCCAGACCTCCGAGGGGGCTGATGGCTCAGGAGAGGGTTCCCATGAGGGAAACGTCCAGCCTCCTCTGCTGCTCCGCATGCTTTCCCTGCAACTTCCTGCCGTCGCATGACCCAGCAGGAAGACCTGGTCACTCTCGGTTGGTCCCTTGACCTTGAAGTTCCCTGCTTCCAGAACGTAAGAATTTATAAATACCCAGTCTCAATACATATTCTGTTACAGCGGCACAAAGCAGATGAGGCACATCCCCAAAAAGAAAGCCGTGCCACTCAGTGGCTCCTCCTCCTGCCCGCTGCCCCCTGCCCCTGACAGCAGTGAGTCTGTTTTCTGTCTGTGTAACTGTACTTACTCTGGATATTTCATATACACAGAATCATTAAGACGTGAACTTTTGCACCTGCCTTCTTTCCTTTAGCATGTTATTTTCAAGGTTCACCTATGTCGTAATATGTCCCAGTATTTTATTTTATTCTTTTTTAGGGCTGAATTGCACAACAGAGTACACATAGCACCATATTTTGTCTATCCATTCATCAGCCGATGGCATCTGTGTGGTTTCCGCTTTGGGGTTGTT
Organism: Dolichotis patagonum; assembly: GCA_004027295.1. Taxonomy (NCBI): domain Eukaryota; kingdom Metazoa; phylum Chordata; class Mammalia; order Rodentia; family Caviidae; genus Dolichotis; species Dolichotis patagonum. Next base: position 115,075 of record PVJX010002387.1, read on the forward strand.
GTGAATGAGTTACGTACACTGTGGGCAGTTCTCTGTGGGGACGGCTCTCATTTCTCCTGGGTGCGTGCCTGGGAGAGGAGTTGTTGGGTCTTGTGGAAGCTGTATTTAGAGGAACCTTCAGGTTCTTCCCAAAGGCCTGTGTACCGTTTTGAATCCCCACCAGCAGGTGGGAGGTTCTCAGTGTCTTTGCCTTCTGGCCTGCACACCCCGCCTTCACTGTGACTCTGCCTGGAGGCTTGCCTTTAGGCCAGCCCACTTCATCATTTGCTGGTGGTCACTTGTATCTTGGATGGACTTGGTTTTGAGCGAATCCATCCAAGAGGGAAGCCTGCCTTGGGGCATCTATGGTGACAAAAACAAGGGTGTTCACAGAATACTTGACAAATCAGGGACACTCAGGGCTCCTGCCTGAGAGCTCCTCTGGCCCTCTTTCTGGGGCACACCCCAGTGGCTGGTCCTGGTGGCTGTCACTGCTAGTTCAGAATTGCTGACATCACCATATGGCCCAGAGGGAGAGCCCTTTTGCTTACCCAGCCCTCTGTAGTGCAGACCGGTCCCAAAAGGCAGCAAAATGGGGTCCTCCACGCAACCTGTTCAGAGCCTTGCCGTGTGCCCAGCAAGCACCATTCCCCTTTCTGCTCCCCAGCTCCGGGCAGCCGCTGCCCTGGTTTTTGTTTCTGTGAATCACACTGCCCTAGGGACTCCTTACGAGCGAGCGGAGGGAGGGCGGTGGTATTTGACCTTTGGGGCCTGGCTTATTTCACTCAGCGTGCAGCACCGTGTCCCCAGGGTGTGCCCATGTCTGGCACCTTTTAGTGAGTACGAGGAAGGCTGCCGGGGGCCGTGGCTGTGCCAGTACTGCCTTCACAGACCTGTTTTCCCTGCCTTTGCGTCTGTGCCTGAAGTGGGACCCCTGGTGATGCTCTGGCAGTTCTGAGCTTTCTGCTTTGCACTTGAAGCTTTGGGCTGCTGTGCAGGTTAGACTGCGTAGAATGCACGGTGCAGGTCTGGAGTGGATGCCCGCAGGCCATCGGTGCCGAGTGCCCTCCTGGGAGGCCCCTGCTGTGCGCTTTGGAAGATTCCCTCCTTAGCGCTTTAAGCTATGCAAAGCCGCATCGAAGCCGCATCGGTGTAGTGTAGTTCTTTAAGGAAGCCCATCTCAGGGGCTGCTCCTCCGTTCTGCTTCCTCGCTGTTGTGGGAAAGCGGAAAGATTCAGGCCCTGAGGAAGTGTCCAAGGCCATCTCTCCCTGGCAGCGCGTAGGTGACTCCTGTTTTGAGCGAATGGAGGTTTTTCTTGGCAGTTGGCTGAGAAGTCAGCAGGGCAGGTTTGGATAGTGAGGTGTCACCGAGTCCGAGAGGGTCACCTGCAGGCATTGAAAGCCCTCGAGCACTCAGCGAGGTCTATGGCCAAGTTTCCACCTGGGTGGTCCTGGAGGGCTTCCTGGAAGAGGGGTAGCAGATGCAACTTGGAATAAAGGAGCCCAAGGAGTGTAAAAGAGGACCGCCCTCCCTGACCTGAGACAGCAGAGAGAGTGCAGAGCTGGAACCCAGCACTGGCTCCTGAGTTAGTTCTCGAGAAATCGGCCCCTGACTCCCTGGCTTCCTGACTCACTGTGTGATCTCTGTCCTTCCTGTGCTCTCTCTCCTGTGAGGCAGGCCTTTACCAGAAACTGAACCCGTGGGGCTGCCCAGGCTTGGACTTTAAGACTCCAAAGCTGTGTGCTAAATAAACCCTTTTCTCTATAAAGTTACCCAGCTACAGGCATTTTGTTATAGCAATGAAAATGGACTTATTCAGAATTCATTTGCATCATTTAATCTGCTTTGGTATTGAATGTCTTACATGCTTCTCAAAAGCATGATGTTCCACTGTTGGAAATATGTAGAAACTGTGGCCTTTGATTTGAGTGTGTTTTGCATCAGGTCCCTGGGGTGTGGGCCTTGGGTAAGAGCACTGGGCCAGTTCAAGAAACTTAAGAGAAAGGGGTCAGGCGAGCATTGTTAACACTGCCGTCTGCCTTTGTTCTGGAAGTCTTCGCCAGTGTTGCCAGACAAGGAAAAGAAGAAGTAGAAATGTTAGAAAAAGAAAGCGGAATTATCGCTCTTTTACCTTAAATAGTCAAAGGAATTAACTGAAGAAAATACTTGCTCTGAGTTTATTAAGATGGCCAATTAAAAAATATGTACTAAAATTGATAGCTTTCCTGTATGTCCCAAATAACCAGTGGGAAAATATAATATAAAGATCTCATTGATAGTAACAACATGAAATATGAAACTCGTAAAATTACAAGAATACATTCTTACAGATGGGATCCAAGAGAAGACTTCAAACAAATTAAAAGGAATGCTGTCTGAATGGGGAGGAAGACTTCATACTGTAAAGAAACAAGTTCCTTGGAGATTAATTTATAAATTCAAAACCTCTAAAGGTGGTGCTTTGTTGGTTTTGTTTTTACATAGTTAACTGAGTGATTCTGATGTTCGGGTAGGAGATTAAACAGGGGATAAGAGCCAAGGACATATTTTGTTTCATTTTATTTTTTTGGTACTGGGGATTGAACTCACGACCTCACATTTGCCAGGCAGGTGCTTGTGCCACTGATCTATGTTATATCTCCGACTCCCAAGGACATATTTTAAAAGGTCACAGTGAAGAAGAATAGGAGACCACAACGGCTTAGATGCTAAAACAAACCATAGACCATAGCTGTTCCAGAAGCTTCTTCTTCATCAGACGATAAAGTGGAAAATTCATAAGTGGAAACTGTCTGCGAATTTAGGGTGTGCTAACAGTAGCAGTTCATACCCCTAGCAAAATGATAAAACAGTCACAGAATTATGCTGGATTTATTCATTGTTTGAAAAACAAAGAAACCTTAAGCTTACTTCATATAGCAGCATACATCCTAGGTAAAGAATGAAAGTCAAACAGCAGATGAGAAGAGATGGAAAGAAATGTAGACTTAGAATCACTCAGTTTGGATCTTGCCAAAGGCAGAAATCAGAAGAGACGGGGTCATTAGATACGCAGCATTGTGAAGCATCATTACAGTAAAAGGATGAAAAGAAATGCGGAGTAGGAAATTAGGCTTGTAATATATGACACGTTTAAATACAAAATCTTGACATGTTTCAGTATACAATCGTAACCTGTTACCAAAAAACAGGAGTGCTTTAATAGGAAAAGTAAAAAGGTCTGAGCAAGGTCTTCCTGAACAGAGATAGTTCTACCATGAGGCTTAAAATTATTGTGAACTGAATGAGAAATAAATGAAATATAAATGAAAGTCAGAATGAGCTGTTTTTTATCTCCTGAACTTTTAAATATTCAGGAGGGTCAAGTAAGCTGGAAAACAATGAAACTGTGTTTGGGACTTCATTTCTGTCCTATAAATTACGCTTGAGGCAAATACGATACATCACTGATAATTGGCATTTCTGGGGAAAAAAGAAAAGTTGTTAAATGAAAAGAAAACTGAGATACTGGGGTGGGGTGGCTGGGTTGTGGAAAAGTGGGCCACTTACTGATTGGTGCAGATGTTGGGGTGGCCCTGGGGGGGCTGTCAGACAGTGTAACAAAAGCCTTCAAAAATCAACAGAGCTAGGTGCAGAGCTGTACACCTGTAATTCCAGCTACTCGTGAGGCTGAGGCCAGAGGGTCACAAGTTTGAGCTCAGCCTGGGCAACTTAGTGAGGCCCTATTTCAAAAAAAGAAATTTATGGAAATGTAATTTCCATACCATTCTTCTATTACCATTAACCATTATTTTGTAAGAAAATATATTTATTGGTAAGCGGGTAGGAAAAGAGATGTATAGAGATTCACAAGGGTAGTGAGCACGTGTTCATCTTTGGATGATGGGATGGGTAATGGAAGATTTAATTTTCTCCAGCCTTCCAGTGTTCCAGCTTTTTAGCCTTGTGATGCTCCTTCATTTCTGGGACTTCTCTAGGAAGCACAGGTCTGCTGAGCTGTGTTTTGTGCCCCCCTCCCCGTCACCCCATTACCCCGGAAGGCGGAGAGCAGATTGCCAGCGAGTGGGCGAGGCTTTGCGTTTACACAGGGCAGGGTTTGTGTCACCTGGACGGCGGGGCACAGGTTGTAAGGAGCAATTACAGCCTCCCTGAGCAGCAGGTCCCTTATCAGGCTGCAGGCCCGGGTGTCCACATACACTGGCTTCTATTCAGAGTCTTGCTAACCAGCCCGGGACAAAACGGACCATTGAATCCTCAGCCCCGCGCCTCCGGGAAGGGAAGCACACGCTGGCACAGGGGCCGAGGCCGAGTCTCCGGGTGTCACGCTCTGTGTTTTGCTGTGTTCTTGAATGGAGTCCAGGTTCCTAGGAGGAAAACACCCATCACATTCTGTTGGCTCTAAATTGAGCCCAGTCAACACATGACATCAGCAGGCCTTCCTTCCCTTCTGGACCCGTGTGGAGGGGGCGGGAGGGATTGTGCAACCCTGGGGCGGACAGAGCTGTGGCCGGCCAGATGCCTCCTGCTTTGGTCTGTCAGTCTAGCTCCACGCTGGATGGCCGATCTGGTCCCCTCTTTTTTGTGTATGTGGTACTGAGGATTGAACCCAGGGATGCTTGATCGCTGAGCTGTATCTCCAGGCCTTTTTATTTTTTATTTCAAGACAGAGTTTTCTCTAAGTTGCCCAGGCTGAGCTCAAATTTGTGATCCTCCTGCCTTGGCCTCACAAGTAGCTGGCTGGGTTTACAACCATATGACTGGCTAACTGATCTTACTGCAGTGAGGCTGTCCCAGCAGCCTTTGCAGGGGGCCTGATGGTGGTTCACAAACAGACCACATTCCTGTGTGTACACTTCAGGTATTGTTTGCACGCAGCGCTCTTGTCTTTCTGTCAGTCTGTATTGTTTGTCCATAAAGGATGTCCTCAGATACAGGCATGAGCACCATATCATGCGTTTTGCTGGTTTTTTCACAGCTCGATTGTGTTCAGGGCCCCGGGTTTGTTTGTGAGTAGCCCTCAGTGGAAATGTAAACACTGAGTTACTCATTGTGTTCCTGTTATTGTCCCGGGCCTGTGAGCCTGGGGGAGCCCGTGACTCCCTTCTGCACATGCCATGTGTAGGTGTGTGTGTCCCCTTTAATGTCTCTGGCTCAGCGGAAACTATGTCCTGGGGTTATCACCGGATTCCTCCCCCCCTTTTTTTAAATTTAAATTTTTTAATTAAAAAAATTTATTTTCCAATTTCCTTCTTAACACGGAAGGAAGGCAGGAAGGAGAGCACACTCAGACCAGGCTTTGCACGTGGAAGCCCTGAGGGGTGACTTTATTTTTTTTCTGATGTTCTGCACAGCCCTGTCATCTCTTATTTTTGGCTACTCAGGACCCAGTCTGTGGTCTGTAGCTCAGGGCAACCGAAAACTGAGACAAACAGAGGAAATGTCATTACTCACAGATTTCTCCCGCCACCTCCTCTGGCCCCATGCAGCCAGCTGCCTCTCCTCTTTCAAGTGGAGACGCTCTGGCCCAGTCCGGCCAGGGAGGGGCTGACCTAGTCTCCTGCAGAGCATCTTCCGGGCACCCTGTCACCATCCCCAGGCTTCCGGTCGTGCCTTATAGCTCTGCACTCTTTCTGTCATTTGTTCATAGCCTGGGATTTGTTTTTGGCAGACTTTGTGGTGAGCACTGGGCAGTCTCCTGTTTCTTAAAGCCCAAAGGCCCCAGGAAGTGGAGTGGAGCGCTCGCCCATAGCCCCCCTCCCTATCCTGATCCAGTTCCACGGATGCCACGGATGGGGAGGAGCCAGGGTGTCCATCCCAGCCTGGGCAGCAATACCCTCAGGGCTTTGGTGTTTTGTTTTGTTTTGAGGCAGGGTCTCACTGTGTAGTGCAAGCTAACCTTGAACTCACTGTGGAGTCCAGGCTGGCCTTGAACTCTCAGAGATCCCAAGTGCTGGGATTACAGACCTGTGCCACACTGCCCAGCTTCCTTAGTGGTTTTTGAAGTGAGAATTACCGCAGCATTCGCAGCATTCGAAATGCCTGCTGGAGGTGGAGTTGATGATTCCAGGGTCTCTAGCAGCCTAGGAGATCAGGTTTCTTCGCCTTTGGTGCTAATGAGGCGACCTCTGTTCTTGAGGGTAGTTTGTTACCTGCACACATCTGGCAGTTTGCTCCTAGTTTGCATTGGGTTCTTCAGGTGGGAAATGAATGTATCTGTCCCTGCTGTTCCATTTGGTGGGAAGAATGATTGCATCCTGGGGACCAGGGCTGGGGTACCGGTGGGGAACTGATGGTCAGTGTCTGCTTGTGTCGTGTTGGCTCAGCTCCCGTCACCATTCTGCTGGAGACCTTCCTGGTTCTGCTGCCCCTGCGGCCCTGGGCTTGTGGACCTTGGCCTTTCCTGTGGCGCCCTCTGCAGTCCCTCCCCGTGCCCTGTGCCTCCCCTCAGGGCCTACCCTGCTGCCCAGCCCCGCCCTGGGAACAGCGTCAAACATCTGTCTGTCCTTGAGGTGCCTCTCTGTTGCTTTTTTATCTGACGCAGACTCAGACAGGCCCTGCTGCTGTGAGCCCTTGGTAATACTATGTCATGACAGCCCTACGAGTAGGTCTGATGATGATGTCCACTTTACAGATCAGAAAACTGAGGCCCAGAGTGGGCAAAGGGTCCTAAGGCTACACAGCAGAGCTGGGGTGCAAGTTCAGGCAGCCTGACTAGGGCTCTTCCTCCAAGGGCCTATCCTAGGCTGTGAGGACTGTTGCTGTTCTTGGAACTAGTCAGGGACAGGGTCGAGCAAGCCAGGCGAGCCTGGTGCTGCAACCTGGAGCCCAGGATTAGGCGAGAGCTTCCCAGTGGCTCGTGCATCCCAGTGGCTCGTGCACGATCCCATCCCTGTTCCCAGCGAGCTCGGGGTGCACAGTCAGGGTTTTGGGGGCTGCTCTCACACGTCGGGGACTTTCCTCGCTCCCGATGTGGTTAAGAAGAGCGGGAATTTTAGCTTCTCCAGGTGGTGCAGTTACAGCCCTGTTGCCTGTGCTGGGGGTTTGAGACTGCGCACCTGAGGGCCTGGGAGTCCCTTGCTGGACTTCACACGCCGGAGGAATTCCAGGATTGAGACGCTGGCCAGAAGCCGAGCTTGTCCTGGTCCCACCCGTGCGGGACACGGGATGCTGTCAATGTGCCTTTTGTTTGGAATGCCCCGTCTGACTCCAGGAAAGAGGAGCCTCGCCCTGTACTCGGCCAAGGGCTCCGACATCCCGTGTGCACATTCTGCAAGGCCCTGGAGCTGGAAGCTTCCTTTTGGAGTGAGCTCAGTAGGGTCCTCGCCCTGGGCCCTCCGTACCTTCTCCCCATGCCGAGTTTCTGTCATCTTGCTTGGGGATGGCATTTCCCATCGCGTACACATCTGTGAACGTAAACAAGGAGTGGAAACAACACAGCCTCTGTCTGGACAGGGCCAGAGCCTCAGCAGCCCAGATCTGCTGCTGGGGTTCAGAGACCTTAGCAAGGCGGCTGCACGGGGAATCACTCAGGCATCAGTGTGACAGAGCAGGGACAAGGGCGGCACTCGCGTGCTGGGACCAGGGTGGAAGAAGAGGCCACTGGGTCCTGGTCTTGCTGAATTGTCACTCAGAGCTGGTTCATCTGCTCTTGGAAAGGGGCCAGTAATCTGAAACACAGCCAGCCTGGTAAAGGGTTGTTTTACCCCTTACAAGGCAGACAAATAAAATGGGTGCTAGCATTGTGCGGGGTGGCATCCTGATGGATTGCTGGTGACAGAGTAAAGTAGGGACACTTCTGGAACACAGTGTAGTCGTCATATGGCTTATGAGCCTTAGTCCACCCTGTAAGGCCAACTGCAAGGCGTCTCCAGAGAATACCACTTGTGCGAAAGTATTTAGGAGACTGTCATGTAAAAAAAGGCAAACGAAAAAACCCATGAGTTCTTCCATAGGGAAATGGTTAGGAAAATGATAGTGAATCCCCTGCAAGAATAGCTCTTATTAAAAACTGAATTTTGAAGACTCTGAGACAACATGCTATTAAGGAAGAAACCCCACATGATTAAAAATGAGCATGCCGTGTAATTACACCTCCATAAAATACATGTACATGACAGGTCCGGAAGGTAATATAGAAGATTAGTGGTTATTATTAGGGTCATGGGGTTGTTGGTAATGTTTTCTCCTAATAAAGAGGGAAGAAGACAATGGGGAATTGCGGTTCTAGCCTGGATTTAATCTGGTGTTGCAGCATCTGATTGTACAACTTTGAACCTTTCTGGGCCTCAGATTCAGCATCTGATTGTACAACTTTGAACCCTTCTGGGCCTCAGATTCTTCAGTGAAAGGACTGGTGCGTTCAGGGAGCTTAGAAATGGTTCTGCTTGCAGCCGCTCAGGTCCTGCAGGTCTCCCAGGCTTGCTGCTCCTGTCGGCCTGTTGACTGGCAGGCGAGTGGCGGCTCATTGCACACAGCCAGTCCAAGCCCCCGAGGACTCGCGCAGATGCAGTCCGACTTCAGCAGATTTATTCTCAGGCTCGGGGACAGGTTTGACCAAACCGTCCTTGTGGGCAGTGCTGACCACGTGCAGCCTTTGCGAGTGAGCCAGGGCAGCAGCCAAGTCCTGGAGGTTAAGTGAGCCCTGAGCGGGTCACCTGGGGTCCTCTTGCCCCGGTGGCTGACAGGCTCTTAAGCCGCTGCGCTAGGTTGACATTCAGGCACTCATGGTGCCTCCTCCCTGCTGCCCAATGGGCCGAGCAACTTCGCTGCCACCCCAGTGAACGTGGAGGACAAGTTGGGGTTTGTGAGGGGAAAGCTAGGGTGGCTCCTCTTCCTGGAAATACGGCGAATAGAAGGGCTGTTAGTGAAGGCTGGAAAACGAGGTGCCATGTGTACATGTGTACATGTGCCTTGTGGCAGGCAAGCCCCGGTGCCCCCACACCCCATCTGTGGCACCAGAGATGTAAACCTGCCCTGCTGGGGTGCTCGGAGCACCCAGCAGGGGAAAGTGCATGTCCTTGCTCTGTGACGCGCAGACACTGCCTAAGCGAGGGTCCTGTTGTCTGTTGCTTCTCCTTGTGGAAGATTATGGAGAGGAGAGGGGTCTGTTTCCTAAGGCAGGGGCTGTGCTGCACCCAGGGTCAGCTGTGGAAACGGCAGTGGTGTGAAAAGTCAGAGGTGGCCCGCCAGGGGGGTCCTTAGGTCTGGGATCCCCGAGTTTACCGTCGAGGCCCTGGCTCTGGCCCTCTCCCAGCCTTAGTCTCTGGCTCTGAGGGCTCTCAGGTCACTTGCAGCAGCCTCGAAGGAAGGTGCTGCCTCCGTCCAGCAGACTCACACCTCAGGCAGCCCAGCCGACGGAGGGAGGCTTAGTTCTCATCTTGTCCCCCAAGCACACCACCCACCACCCACAGCCGGAAGGAGAGGTTTATTTGGCCTCACTGTCTGTGGCGTCTTAGTCCACGGTCTCATAGATCCTAGATGGGAAAGCCTGGTGGAGGCTCAGGAGGAGGAGAGCTGCTCACCTCATGGGCCTGGGGGGCTCAGGGAGGGAGCCGGAAGGGAGACACAGCCTCCTATGACCACCTCTTCCGACTGGATGTCACCAACAGCAACTCACTGGGCTGTGCTGCCCCGGAATCCACTTTCCAAAAGCCCGGGCTTTGGTGACCTCCAGTGCAGGCAGCTGTAGGCACCCACCCCCAGCTTCAAGCGGGCGAAAGCCCCACCCTGCAGGCCCGGTTGTCATCCCTGGTGCTGATTACAGCATTTGCCTGGGGTGACAGTGGGCTGCTTCCTCTGTTCCTCGGTGGACTAGAGTGAGCTCTGGTCATCTCCTGGAGGAGACGCTCCCAGGACCCCACACAGTAAACACCGGAACCCAAGAGAAAGCCGAGGGGCGGTTCACGAAGGCTCGAGGGGTCCTGGGTCTTTTCTTAAAACTGCCTCTGAATCTATGATGGTCTCAAAAGCAAACGACAAAAGAGTTAAAAAAAAAAAATTAGGATCTTTCAAGTCCTGCAGACTCTAAAGGAGTCCTGGGCCTGAATTCACAGGGGCAGCCTGTGTCGCAAAGCTTTGTGGGTGTCTGGTGAACCAAGGCCACTCGGAACCGAGGCCTTGCAGACCTCATGCTGAGTGCAAGTAGCCACTTGCGGTCCCTGGACCTGCGACTTGGCGTCTAAGCAAATCCAAAGCTGCAGTGTGTGGATTAGTGGTTGCTGCCCTGACGCTGCGGGGGGCGGGGACAGGCTTTCTTTTCTGAATGACATTCTGAAATGAGGTCGTGGCAATGCTTGTACAGATCTACGAATGCACCTGAACTACCGCTTTGTGCCCTTCGATGAATTTCACAGTATGTGAATTGTGTCTCAGTCAAGCTCTAAAGCACGGGGACACCTATGACAGTTTCAATGGGAGTGCGGGTTGAAAATCTCTCATCTGAAAGGTGTGGGACCAGATGAGTTTCAAATATCAGTGTTTCTAATTGTAGAGTATCTTCATAGGTTAATGAGCTGTCATCTGGATGGAGCCTAACTAAGTCCAAACATGAAATTCATTAAATGCTGCTCATATACACAGACTGAAGGGAACTGTATACAGTATTTTAACGTGCCTACTTTTTTCTCCGTCCCTTTTTTATTCTTTAGTTTTTGAGACAAGGTCTTGCTGAGTTGCCCAGGTGAGGTTGAGGTTTGAGATCCTCCTGCCTCAGCCTCCCAGAGAGGTGGGGTTACAGGAGTGCACCACCCCTCCTGCCTGTGTGCCTGCATTTTGGCAGGAACCTGTCCTAGGAGGTCCAGTGTGGAATCTTCTGCTTGTGGAATCACGTTTCAGATTCCGAGCATTTTTGGAAGTTGGATTTTCAGTGTGCAGTAGCGCTCTTGGAAATAGCTGGTGGTGTTTTGATGACAGCAGTTCAGGCCACTGTCCCAGGGCGTGTTCCTGGCTCCTCATGGACAGGTTTGCAGGCTTCCAGGGTGCCTCAGTGGAGTTGCTGGCTGCACTTCCCAAAGGAGAGAGTAAAAGCCAGGGCGCGTGGCAGTAGGCCGGCAGGTGTTTTTACCTGCACCTTCCGGTGCGCCCATGGCCACGCTAGGCCTTGTGCAGGGCCGGGTGGCTCTGGAAGGCCACAGGAGAGGCTGCGAGACAGCTGTGCATTCCGCGCCCACACTGCTTCCTCCGGAAGTCTGCGTGACCTTCTGCCCTGTTCCCGTGGAGCCGCTGTTCCCAGGGGTGCTCTGGTGGACGAGGGCTGTGGGAATCATGCGCAGCTTCCGGGGGACGCACTCCCAAGTGTCGTGAGCTGCTGGGGGAAGCGTGGCTCTGCGTGTCGCCATGCTTGGCCTCATCTGCATGCTGAGTTTTCGGGGGTTCCCGATGCGGGGACTCACTGGGTTGGTGTGTGGCGTCGAGCCACAGGCTGGAGCCCTGGCGCGTGTGTCGTGCGTGCTGACGCCGTTGCACGTGTGGATCCAGCGGGGCGCAGGGGCAGCCCGGAAGGGCTCAGCGCGCAGCAGCTGTGTTCACACTGGTCCACGGCAGCTACCAGGTTGCTTTTAGAAGTGAAGGTTACCCGGTCCCAGCCTGGACCCACAGTCAGGAGCTTGCGTTTGAATAAGGAGAACGGGCCATCCTCCTGTGCCCTGGCGTCTGGAGAGCCAGCCAGCACCCGGCGCTCTGCCGTTCCGGGGATTTGGGGTCTGCATCCTCTCGCTGGTCCTCTGGTATCTTCCACCCGGGTCTGGGTTGGGGGGGGGCGGCGGGCGGAGTTGGAGCTTCAGCGGGTGCCTGCCTGGGTTTCGTGGAGAGATTGTCATCGTGCCCTCGGTCTCCTGTTTGGTAGTTAGGGGAGGGGACGCAAATCTCACAGAGGAAATGAGTTCGCACAGGCCTGGAGGGCTGGGTGTGTGTGGCTCCGGGCTGGAGCCCTCGCCTTAGAAACCCAGAGTTCCATCCCACGCACCACCTGCTCAAAGTAAGCATAAAGAACAAGACTTACAACACAGAGCGTTTATGGCCAAATATTAAAATACACCAGGAAGCTGCCGTGTTTACTATTGGCAGAGAGAAGTGGAACAGAAGAAAGCACCTCTGGCACAAAGCTTGGACTTCGCCCTCTGTAATGTACTGTATACATAAATGTAAAATATTTATCTAATAATAATATTTTTAAAGAGCCACCATATATCAAGAAGGGGGAAAGAATTATTCAGTAACTATGAGCATGCGGTCTTAACCTCCGTAGTCCATGTGTTTCTTTGAGATTCCTTTTTTGTTTCGTGGCAGGGTCTCACTATGTAGTTCAGGCTGGCCTTGACCTCACAGTGATCTTCTTGCCTCAGCCTCCTGAGTGCTGGGATTACAGGTGTGCACCACCAGCCTGTTTTGCATGGTGTTTTTTTTTTTTATTTTTTAATTTTTTTTTTAAATCCCAAAGCAGTAGATCTGCAGAACCTGTCAGGCTTCCATCTCTGCCTTGGCTGGGGAGCCTGGCTCTAAACCTCACCAGTGCACAAGCATGCATACGGTCTATTTTTAGATACATACATACACACACAAACATACATGCATTCAGTGCATATAGATGTGGCTACACACACACACACGTGAGCACACCTTCCTACGGGCTTCACTCACCTGGTCCCACTGTTGTCTTGCTTCCTCTTTTAACCTGATTTTTGGTTGATCAAATTCTATATTTTAAGCATCTTTTTAATTCACTTGAATGCATTTTGGGAAGGAGGGAGCTTATAAATACGGAAACAATATAATATATAGAAAAAAGAAAAAAATATGTCAAATCTGAGTAGATGGGGTTAAGGGAGGGTGGTATGGAGTATACTGGGTATGATACTAATTTTCCCTATGATTTTTGGTAGTTTTGTAATTTTCTACTTAAAGCAAAATTGCATCATGTATAAAAATTGCTGTTTTTAGGAAGGTGGTTACCTCCCGTGCAGTGGAGGGCCATCACCAGTCACCCCACACAGGGAACAGGGGTGGAGAGGCCGAGGGGGCCGTCAGGGCTGTGGGCTTGCACGAGGCAGGTGCTGGGTTCAGGAAGTGTGCAGGTGGCTCTCCGTGTCTGCGGATGCTATGTCCGCAGAGCCACCAGCTCTGGGTTTAGGCAACCCCAGACTGAAAAGGATTGCCAAAAAAAGTTCCTGAAAAGTTCCAAAAATCAAAACTGAGATGCCTTGCAGCCAGCGCTGATGCTAAGTCCACGCGGCGGTGAGATGTGCGTGCCTTGTATCAGGTATGACACGCGGTCCAGAGACGGTGCAAAGTATACGTGATGGGGCGGGGCAGGGTGTAGCCCAGTGGTGGGGTGCGAGTTTAGGGGCCGTGGCTCAATCCTCAGTGCCAAAAAGCACCCACCAAAGCCCCAACAAAACCAAACCCAGGAGAATGTGCATGGGTCCTTGCAAATGTGATACCACTTTACATGGGGAACTTGAGCTTCTCTGGAGCTTGGAGGCCTTGGGCAGATGAAGGCCGAGGTGGTGGTGGTAGGCGGCGGCAGGGTCTTGGAGCCAGGACGTCCTGTAAGGAGGATGACTGGATCGTTCTTGGTGGAATGCGCAGGTGCAGAGGGAACCTGCTTTCCAGTAGTTAGGACATGGATTGAGCTCTTCCCATACCTGGACCTCCAGGCCCTGCTTTGAGGAAGTTGGGGGCAGACAGACTGATGCTCCTGTGGAGACGATTGCAAATGGTGATGTCACCGTGGGGTGCAGAGAGGTGGCCTGGGTGAGGAGGGTGGCACTGCCTGGTGAGGAGGGGCACCGCTGTGCGGAGGCTGCGGTGGGCAGGGCTTGGGTGGCCATGGAGGTGCAGAATCCAAAGGGTGACTGGTTGGCCGGGTAGGGGACAGGGAGTGCCTCAGGGAGATCAGATCTGCTGGACCAGGGAACGAGTCTGAATTCGACTCTGAGGTATCTGATCAGAGGTTCTAGAAGATCCAATGGCTGCTTGGTTGGGGGTGGCTTGCAAGAGGGTGAAAGAGAAAGTGGGGTGCAGCCAGAGACTGTCTAAGGTGATTGCTACAAAGTGGTGTTTTTGTGGTTTTTGGAGGAGCCTGGAGATAGAGTTTCAAAAGAAAAATTGGGATTGTTTCATCACTTTCTGCGTTAGCATTTTACCAGTGGGTTAGGCTTGCATTGAAGGTGTCCATTAGTTTTAACTTTCATTAGATGACATCACATTACAGAGTCCAGATTCCTGCTTCCCTGGACAAATGCTTATGGTTAATACTAATACTTATAAATACTTATTAAAAAGTATTATTAAAGGAAAATTTCACTTAGGTGGCCATGTTTAAAAACTTTCCGAAACATTTTTGACTGGGATGTGGTTATTGCATATTCTTACAGGGTGAGGATGGTACTCAGTATGCATAGACATTCTCTAGTGCCTGGATCAGAGTAACTGGTGTATCAGGTAGCCTCATTTCTGACATACTCAGAGCCAAGCTCAGCTCATCACAGTTGAACAATGTCTGCAAAATTTGATCCACTGCAGAAATCGGAACTCAGCTAGCATTGCCTACACTGGCATTTTCTTAACTCAGAACTCTTTACCTGGGTGTGGAAAAATCTAATGTTTTATTAAGGAAGAATCAGCTCATTGTTTTAGGCATCTAGAGTCCTGAGTTTTGTTTTTATTAGGGCACATGTGTGATTTAACCTTGGCAAATCCTGGTAGTTTGTATATTAGTGCTTTCTGTGAAGAAGATGGGTGATAATAGTTCTACTAGGCTGCCTATCATCATGGTAGCTGGGGGAGGGCACTTCAGGATGTAGAAGAGATAATAATAGCACATACAAAGGCCCTGTGGCTGGAGGGAGCAGTCTGTTACTGTAGCAACCAAAAGACAATAGGTGGATAGCACAGTGCTAGTTAGAGAGCTGAGGGCCTCCTTGTGGAGTTAGACCAAGGCCAAGCTGGCGGGACCTTGTAGACTTTCTCGGGAACTTTAATCTTCCCCTGGAGTATAAGGGAAGCCATGGGAGGATTTGAAGTTAGGGAGCAATATAATGTTGACTGCTATGTTGTCTCATTTAATCTCCATAACAAGTCTGTGTGCCAGGAATTCATGTCCCCGTTTAAACCCAGGCAGTGGAGACTTGAGTGGTTTTCAGGGCGTCTTGCAGGTAAACGGTGGAGCCAGGGCCATGGGAGGTCATGGTCCTTTGCCATCCGTATCAGCCTACTTTGATAATCACACAACAGTGGCGCAGTCTCAGAGTGCTTTGAACTCTTAAGATGAAAGATTCCCCTTCAATTACACAGTGGTGTCATGCTGCGGCCACGTGAGCGGCCGGAGAGGGAGGGGACGTCGCCAGGCTTGCTTGGAGAGCCCCAGTGTGCCTGGCCACAGTCCAGTCTCTCCGGGGCCTGGCTGTCTGCAGAGGGGGGTCGCCTACTGTGCTATCAGCACCAAGCAGGATCTGGC